>CAUYSK010102497.1:0-98394 GCA_963575035.1 Avahi laniger
GTGTGAGCGTGTGTGTGTGAGAGTGTGTGTGTGTGTGTGAGTGTGTGTGTGTGTGAGTGTGTGTGTGTGAGTGTGTGTGTGAGTGTGTGTGAGTGTGTGAGTGTGTGTGAGTGTGTGTGTGTGTGTGTGTGTGTGTGTGTGTGTGTGAGTGTGAGTGTGTGTGTGTGTGTGAGTGTGTGTGTGAATGTGTGTGTGTGTGTGTGTGTGTGAGTGTGTGTGTGAGTGTGTGTGTGTGAGTGTGTGTGTGAGAGTGTGTGTGTGAGTGTGTGTGTGTGTGTGTGTGAGTGTGTGTGTGAGTGTGTATGAGTGTGTGTGTGAGTGTGTGTGTGAGTGTGTGTGTGTGAGTGTGTGTGTGAGTGTGTGTGTGTGTGTGTGTGTGTGAGTGTGAGCGTGTGAGCGTCTCCGCTCTGGCTGTGCCACCTTCCCAGCACAGCTGTCTGCTCACCAGCCTGGAATCTCCCCCGTAGCCCAGAATCTTGCTGTTCAAGATTCTGGCTTGGAGGCGGGGAGATGGGGCTGAAAGTTCCCACCCTCTAATCCCAGGCTTGGTCTTTAAATCTGGTGAACACTCGCTTTCTGAAGCTATCTAAGGGCCCCACCATGAGCCACCTCGTTAGCATAACCTCAGGTAAGGGCGAAAGGGATATATTGTGAAAAATAGAAGGCTCCTGTCACTCAGGAAATTCCAGTGGTTTTAGGAGCTTTTTGCCCGGGGGCCAAGACAAAGACCAGATGTATTTCTTTTTGTACCACAAATGTGGACATGCACATGCATTGTTCTTAAGAAGCCTCAGAAAGCTCGTTGGGAAATATTAATACTCGAATGTTGGTTGGCCTCCTGGAACCAGGTTATGGTTGCAGTTTCTCGATGGTGTCCTAGGAAACTGAATTAGTGGGTCTTCTTCTTTCAAGAAATGTCAAAGGGTAGTTCAGCAGTTCAGTTTGGTAAACGTTTTGAGTGTCATAGAGATGCGCCTGCCCAGGCCGCATCTCAGGCACGTGTGCTGGGGTCCCACCCGGCCCCTCTCGAGTCCTTAAGGCCATCTGGCTGTCCTCATCTCCCCTCTCTCCTGCACCGTTGTCGTACTTCTCCCTCTTCCATTCTCCGTAACGTGTGTTGCGGTGTTTCTCTTGATTCTGCATCTCCTAGCTTTCGCACCACTTATTTCCCTTTATTACAGAGCTCTTCGAAAAAAGCTGGGTGCTCGTTCTCTCCCTTTTATTTCCGTTACTTTAATAAATTCACTCTAATTGGGCTTTCATTTCCCCACTCCACTAAAAGTGTTCTTTTTAAGGTTAGGCGCGACCTCCATGCTGTCATATCCAGGGGTCGATTTCGAGTCTTCCTCTTCCCTTAATTGTGAGTTAACATTCGACCAAGGGACCAACTCCTTCCTGAAGCCCTTGTTTAAATTTGGCTTTCCGGCCTCCAACGTGCCCATTTTCCCCACCCCACTGGCAGTGCCATCTCCAGCCTCCATGTGCCCTTGGCGTGTCCGAGGGAGGGCTCAGCTCTAGGACCTTTTCTTTTCTCCTGTGTTCGCATCACTTACAAGAGCCCACGGGACCTTCAACTCCCCTCACGTGCTGATGCTGCTGCCTGGTTTAGATCTGCAGCTGGACCTCTCCCCCAGGCTGCGGTAGCTCTGCAGCGTCTCCTTGGGTGGCTAAGAGGCATCTCCCGCTAACATGCTTCCAGCCAGATTTAGGACCGCCCCGCACCCTCTCCTCTTTCTCACCCTGTCAGTGGCAGCTTCATCCTTTGGTTACTCATGACACAAACCTTTTCTTCCTTGTCTCGCCCCCATACTCAGTCCGTCATCAGGTCTGTGTATCCCAGTTTGACCAACCTCATCACCTCCACAGCCACCATGCGTGTCCAGGCCGCCACTCTGTTTCAGGTAGATTGTTCGTGGTGGCCTCCTAACTGGCCTCTCAGTGTCACCTCTCCTGTTGTTTCTTCCTCCCACCCCTCACTCCCTGTCTTTTCTCCACAGATGTTATGGCAGCTCCTAGAGTGATCTTTTTATAAGGTGTCCGTCAGATGGCTTTTCTTTGCTGCTCAAACACCTGCAGCAGCTCCCGTGTGGCCTGCAGGGCTCCCCTTGATCTGGGTACCGGGCACTGGCCACCTCCCTGACTGCAAGTGTGACCTCTCACCTCCTTACCCTAGCCACACTGGCCTCCTTGCTGCTCCTCCAGCTTGCCAGACACTCTCAGCATTGCCCTTCCCCCGCAGAGGGGCGGGCTCACCTCAGTCTAGAAATGGCTTGGCCGTCAGGGCGCGAACCCTCTCTGACTATACCTGAAATAGCAATTCTCACCCCACTCACTCATTATTCTCTTAGACTGCTTTACTCTTCTTCCGACCATTTGTCATTACCTGACATTTCATTGTGTGTGCATTTGTTTGTTTCTTTCTCATTCGTCCCCTGCATTAGAATGTCACCTCCTTGAGAGCAGGAGCTTTGTTTGTTTTACACGTCCCTGTATCCACAGTAATTAGAACAGTGCCGGGTACACAGCAGCCACTCCGGAAATGCTTGTGGAGTGAGTGAGTGAATAAACCAATGAATTTAGGGGCCTACCGTTTGTTAGAAACTATGTGTAGAAGAAACTATGTATAGAAGACATGCTCTTTGCCTTCAAGGATCTTTCAGTCTAGTTGAGGGGAGCTGGCCACATAAACTGGTCAGTTTAATATAGCAACATATTCGCAAACACATTCGCTTCCAAGCACAGAAAAATTGGTGGGTTCAGAGATTCTGAAGGTGCCACCTGTGTTGAGTCTTGTAGAAGGAATTCTTGAAGTAGGTGGCCGTTGTAGTTTATAGAAGATAAAGCAAAAGACAGTTTGGCTATTAGCTTAATGAACCAGGGTGTTAGGAAAGGGAAAAGGTATTTGAGTTAAGCATGTAGAGCTATTTTTTAATTTTAATAAAACATTCAAATACCAGTCTGCTTGAGTCATTGGGAGGATTGAAAGATTATGAAGGTTACTCCAAAGTAATAGGAGGAGAGTTTGGGATAAGGGAATTACTTAAAATTACAAACTTATGTGTCTGGAAAACTTGCCATCTTGCATTTCAGTCACCAACTGGAAAAAATTTTCAGACTTGTTAAATATGCCTAGATGTATGTGTTTAAGTGCAATGTTTTAATGAAAGAGTGGCGAATGGCTGAATGTTGAAATGACAAGTGTAAACAGATGTGAATTCATTTATGTTTTATGACAAAACCTCTGGTTACTATTGATGATGAATCATAATGTCATTTAGGAGGGGGAACATTAGATACAATGCATTTTGATTTAAATCTTTATTGACTCCTATGGAGGATGCTCACTCCTTTGCATGTGAAACCCTACCCTGTGGATGTTAGTGTTTAATGTCTGGATGCACAGGTGGTCAGCTTGAGGTCTGAGAAGAGTATTCTCAATTATAGCAGGAACATCAGAAGCCTTATAAATAGTGTAGCTTAATTTCACACAAATTTAGCAATGGAGGAATATGTTAGAATGTACTCATTTTCTACAAATCTTTTTTCCTTCAATCTACATTAGCAGCCAAAACTCAGGTAGCACCTGGAGGGAGGGAAGGTTTGCACCATGGCCCTCTACGTTTGGGAAATACACTCAGGCATCATCTTAGGTTACCTACTGAAGATCTTAGGCTACCTGATCAAGAATGGAGGGGTCCATTCCTACTTGTATCTTCTATATTTTCATGAAGTATGGGGTTGTTAAGGGCTCTTGAATGTTTCTTTAGGAGTTGCTAGTTTTTCAGCCATGGCTTTAATTGTTCTCACACCCTACCTCACATTTGGCCACATATTGTTGCTGCTTCTCCTGTCTATGCTTATCCTGGCCTTGGCTATTACTAATAGAAGAGTCTTGTGCATATTTTTGCCATGTAAATGGCATTATAGCTATAAACAGGGACAATCAAAATGGCAAAATCTCATCTGAGGTTGGGGAAATGTATTAAAAGAAAACGTTACTGACGTATAAGGATTTTAAAGGCATAAATTATAAAAGGAACACATGTAGCTATTTAAGATTACATGATATGGGTGAGTCACTGCTATCTGATTACTCATTACCTGAAACGTGCGTATAAGGAAGGAGGAAGTGTAGGAATGTGCGTATGGGTGTTTTTTGGGCAGTATTCCTAAAACAAATAGAAAGTAGTCAGTAATGCTTTGAACATTTGTTTCTTTTGCATAGCATTACTTAACTTTCATTATACCAATATAGGTATGATTGCGAGTGCACTACTTCGTTTTGCAGACAGAGTTTAGGTAGCATAAATTAATTTTAAAACTTGAAAATCTTTGTCATTTTCTGTATTTAGGGACTTTAACTTTTCTTTGATGTTTGCATATATGTGGCATTGATCTTTAATAGGACTTTTAAAATTAAAATCTGTCCTAAGTAAAAATTCTGGCTGTGAAATAGAGAAGTTGAGTTTGATAAATTTCTACCTAGTGATTAGTTAAGTTTTTCTTCACTTTGCCTCTTTTGCCTACTGTTTCCTTTGTCCCACTGTTTGTTTCATTTCTTCTCCTCTCCAGGCACCCTGGTGTCTATTCTGTTGCACTCACTCCACTCTTCTCCACGTATTCAAATCCTCCTCATCTTTCAAGATGTATCTGGGGTACCACCTCCCTTTTGAAGCCTCTTCCCTGTGGTCCTACCATGCATTATGTCGTGGTTATATAGCCCTTTATAGTATGCTATCTTATATATCTCCTCAATTGTTGCCTAGTTAAGTATTAGACTTCTACAAGAATAAGCGTCTTTTGAGCAGGAACTACGCATTATAGATACTTACTGTGTTGCCTCAAGATCAGTGATCTTAAGAATTCACCTGGATTTGTTTGCTTATCTATAGTTAACTTCAAGTACCACTATCCTAATGTATTGTGTACACTATAAAACATATAAGGACAGGAATTTTTTTAAGTGATGAATAAAGAAATTTAAATAGAAGTTCCAATATTTTATATCCATACTCCAGTGGCTCATCTTGGACATGGCATGGGGTGCCCCCACCTCACATTGGGGGCCTGGTGCTAGGTACATGGTAGTACTCAGGAAATACTCATTTTTAGCCATCAGCTGTTCTGTGCTGGTTGCTAACAAAACTCCCACCTGTCATAGATGAAACTTGAGGTTATAGCTTAAGTGTGTTTAAGATCTTGTAGGGGGGGTATAAGAGATGTGTTAATCAGAATGAGGTAGGTACTACTTGTGTAACGGGCTTTCTTCATAGTCAAATGCAGAGCTCAACCTAGCTCTGTCTCTCACTGACGGCACAGTCTGTTGAGGGTCAGATGGCTGTCCTCAGAGGCTCTCCTCTGAGGTGACTCAGATATCCACCCTGCTTCTGTACTATCGTGGCAGCATCTGGACCACATGGCTTCTAATTGCTGTGGAAGGTGAAGAGAAAGCATGGTCAGCCTTCACTGGCCAGTGCACAGTCATGTGGGCTCAGCCTCATTGCCAGGGAAGCTGGGAGATACAGTCTCCCCTTGTGCCCAGGAAGCAGAAAATGGAATGGGATTTAGTAAATATGTGACATGGTCTCTCTTCTGCTACAGTTATTTCAGTAGGATCACTACTGTTGGATAATTCAACTCCTGGGTACATGTAAAGCAAGCTTCTGCGTGATTTTAAACATGAGTTCAGTAGTGTAATTTAGAAAGAAAGTACTCTTAAAGTATTTTCAGGTATTTTTTTGCTCGTAATAACTGTAATCATGGTGCATTTCAACATTTCCATTTTAATCTTATCTGAATGCATTTCTACAAAAGTGAACCTATGCACCCATTTTTCATGTATTTGTTGTTACTCCTTTTGTTTCACACTGCTGTTCAGCAGAGACACTAGTAACTTTTTGTTTATTGTGAACAAAGGCTTTTAGTAGTGTACCATCTAGTTGCTATTGTTTATGGAAATAGTTGCTATTATGTGATTATTTGAAGATGTTTTAATGCTTTGATGGCTTATTGCAATAGACTATGTTTAGTCCAATTCCCATATTATTGATTTTCTTGGAACCAGTATGTCTGTTGCAATCATTAGAAAATTAAATGTTGATCTGTTCTGTATTCATTCGCGTATGCATCTCTTGGGAATTTTGGTAAAATGGTTCTAAATGGCTTTGAAACTTAAGCCAGTGCAGTGTTAATTTTTTGGGATTCAGCTTTTTCCAAATGGGTGGTGAATAAATAAGTCAATTTCCCCTATACTCAGGAGTGTATGTAAGGGCAACTTTGATTGCCCTTACTAAATATGGATGTAGTCAAAGATGGAAGGTGAAGGAATATAGAAATCTTAGAAAAGATTACAGAAGAATTATTTTGTCAAGAAAGGAGAAAAATATTGGATTTTTGCAGGAGAGGTGGGGAGAGTTTCAGGTGGTTGGGTAATGGATTGGGAGATAAAACACAGAATTAGGAATATGCTAACAATTTGAGTAGATAGAGAATCCATCCCCACAGTCATGCATTAAGATTTCCTACTTTCATGACATGTGTGTCAGGGAAAAGGCTTTCAAAGTTTCTCTGGACTCAGCAGTGCTATAATTTTCAAACTGTAGTCTTTTTATTCTGGTAATCCTACACGTGTCTGTTTGCACACTGAAGATTTTCCTAGATTTGTTAATAGTTTTGAATGTTAATAGTTGTAACTGAATAAATGAAAATTTTCTGCGGAAAAATTTTCTTAGCTGTGCTTATAAGAGGACTCGTCCATTGTGAGGCAGATCCATCCGTCCATCCATCATCTCTCCCTCCCTGCCAAAACAAAGAAGAGCTCTACTTCTATGCATGGATTTTAATCATAACGATTGAGTTATTTAGTTTTTTATAGTTCATATATATGTGAAGAATATGAATGTGAACTAATTATTTTATTCCCTCACATTCACAATTGACTGGAGACAGCTTACTATTTTACAGTCAATATGATAAAATAAATATTAATAGCTTTCTAAAAGTCAGAGCAAAGGAAACATAGAAAATAAATAAGACCTAAGTGAAAGTTAATACCTGACGTCTTCTATACTTACTGAGCTTGAACTATTCATTTCCTGGTAGTCAAAGCAAAAAGAGAAATATGATCAGTTACAATATTATTTTTTGCATATAAGATCAAAGTGCAAGATGTGCTCAAAAGAGCGAAGTGTTCCTTGCCAGTTAGGTTTAAAAGGGATTTCTCTTAGGGACTTATGATGTGTAGGATGTCATCGTGAGCAGCACCTCCCAAGACTTCCTTGTGGAAAATCGAGAATTTTGTATAGCTACTTCTTATGTCACTAAATGAAAGCAGAGGACATAACACCAAAGTGCAATTTAGGAAAAGCAAGTCTGTAAGAGGTGTAAGTTGGAGGTTGTTATTCTTGGCTGCAGAGCCACTGCAGAATTCCCTCATTATCTGTAGGGAGCAGGGGAGGAGGAACCAGGCATCATCAGCTGCCTGGATGTCTCCAAGGTACATCCAAGGAGAGAACCACTGGTACAAGCGCCTAGCTTTTTGGTTCGACTAGAGTGAAGAATACAAGGAACAGATAGTTGCAGTTTTCGCTCCAGGTGCTTCCTTTTGCTGTGATAGTTTTGTACGTTCGTTTGTTTTCTGTTTTTTTTTAACTAGGCTTCGAGTTAAAGGTGGCCCGCAGATAACTGGAGGTTGTATTCTCTGATAAGGGCCTGGAGAACACATACTCTGTTGCCAATAAAAAACAGATTCTTAATTTTAAAATTCACTGAGTAGTACGTTGGGCCATTATCCTTTTTTGAAAATTTAGGAAGCAAACTGAGACTTGTTTGAATAGATGGCCCTCATCTCCATAGAAATGTGGGTCATAAGGTATATGGCAAATAGAAAGTTTTCTAGACTGGAACTAGTTAACTCTGGTGATCAGACAACTCTGTAGAGTTCAGTGATGGTTCCCAGTCTTCAGGCCTAGGGAGTTATTGCAGAGATTGGTATTTTTAAATCTTAATCGGTAGGTATTTGAAGTACACATATTTGAAGAGAGCAGTCATGTACATGTGTATGTGTGTATGTGTGTGTGTTTTAACCTTAAGCACTAAGGCTAGATCCACTGGCATAGAATGGCTTTGGGAATTGGAACTTCCTATTTGACCATTTCTAAAAATTTCAGAACGTCTTCCTTCAGTAAGTGTTTAGTTCTAAAATCTCCATAGATTTTCTTCCCTGCCACTAAGCCTGCCATTGGTCTATAGAAAGCTCCGGCATCGTCCTAGGACATGTCACTGAATTGATTGGATTCAACAGCATGTCAGATCTCAGTGGCAAGAAAGGCATATGGGTGAGGAGCAGAGGGTTGTCAGTAGAGCTTTTCTAGATAGTCTCCTGGTGGTTTAAGTTAGAAAGATTTAACATGTGGAGTCTTTGAAGACTTATTGGTCTATTTATCCACCAGAAATTTTGAGTGCATCACATCTGCAAGTGCCAATGATCTTCTTGATGCAGAAAACCTACTCTGAATGTAAATTCGGAACACTGAAACTCTAATTCCTCCTCTGGGAAGGAGATGCTTTGCTGGGGAAAAGCAGAAAAGGACTTTAATGGTAGCTCTTGGTAGCTCTTAGGAGGCTGTGGTGGAGGGAGAACCTTGGCCTCCGATGCTGGGCACAGTTCCTGGTAGATTGTAGGCACTCGATAAACACTGGCTACAGAACTCAAGAAGGAAGTTAAGATGAAAGTGATAATTTGCTCAAGGGTGACCTAGAGAAGTGACCACACCTTTTTTTGGAGCAGATACGAGGTGTATCAACTGGGGACTGTAGAAATGGTAGGAACAGAATATTTTCATTAGGCAGCTCTGAAGATGACTCTAAATTGCCTTTGCTCCCTAGTTCAAGAACTGGCAAGATCCTAGAACATTACAAGTGCAAATGTAACCACACTTTGGCTGCCTTTTAAAAGTAGATTTTAGGTGACTATTTGCCTATGTCTCCAAATAGAATTTATATCATTTAGCATTAGGGAGAATTGCTGAATCCTAACAAATAACCTAAATGAAGAATTTTAGCTAGAGTGTATGAAATAGAGTCCCCTCTTTAATATTCTTGTAGTATTTTAAATCTATAGGGCTCTTTCTTTGCAAGTGTATGAATGTACACTTACATATGTACACTTACATATGTATATTTAAATAACAGTTCTTTTGGTTTCTCCTTTATTTAGTTATTTATAAATAGTTGGTAAGCAAACGTAGACGTTGAAAGTGCCATACATTAATTTTATTGCTTTCCCCCCATGAATAGGAGAAAAGACAATGTTAGGATTCATTTTACTGATTTATTCTGAGCATATACCATGTGTCAGTGCTAGGCAGTTAGATGGTGAGTCATAATTCCCACTCTCAAGGGAAAGAAACTGTAAACAAAAAGTCTCCCGAACTTAAAACACCACATGCTAAGGCTGTAATAGATGGATAAACGGGTTTACGGGCTAGGGACTCCTAGAATGAGGTGAGAGGCAGGGAGTTCCAGGGAGATGAGCCAGGAGAGACAGCTGGGCCAGCTCCAGAAGAGAGCCTTGCTTGCTTTGTAATCTGTATCACATCAGTGAGAAGTTCTTTATTATTATTTTTTTAAATTTCAGAATATTATGGGGGTACGAATGTTTTGGTTACATAAATTGCTTTTGTATCGTATGAGTCGAAGTTATAAGTGTGCCCATCACCGAGATAGATAGTGTGCATTATACCTATTAGGTGTGAATTTACCCATTCCTTCCTCCCCGCTAGAAATCAAGTTCTTTAAGACTGGGTTTTGCATGCGCCTATCCTGCCTGGTTTTGACCTCTCTGGGTAACCAGAAATCAGTCTGGATATACAAGGAAGCTGTCATATTGAAGGTATAAGCTTGTATCGAGCTTATATTTTGTAATGAAAACATTGTATAGGTACGATGCATGCTTCCCAAGGATCTGATGCCTACCTCCCGAGTGCCTCGGGGACTAATCTCTGTTCTCATCTAAGTCTCTTGCCCCTATCCAACTGTTCTGGGAAGATTGTCACTAGCTTCCAGGACTTGCTTTATTCTTAAAATTCTTAGCGTTGGTTTAAGTATTTAAATAGTTTCTCAAAGTTTGGTGATTATTAAGGCCAAAGTGTTTTATCAGGTGACTTTTCCCCCCTGCAGACATGGTAATAAATACCAACTGCTGCTTGCAGATCCAAGTGTTTCTTTCTCTCAAATATACTGTAATCTGTGTATGTGGTATTTGGACACAGTCATTTTCTCGTGACTGCTTTTCAAACATATCGACATGATTTAAAAAACTCTCAAGCAGATATTTGAGTGTTCTGTATTTGGGTTCATTTTGGAGCTGTGCTTTCTGTGTGATGGAAGCGTGGAAGAGCTGTGTGAAACCCTTTGTAAGTATCAGTGCACTTTCTGTGTATCAACATGAACTCGCCCTCTAGCAGTGGATAGCTTTAAGCAGCAGTCCCCAGCCTTTTTGGCACCAGGGACTGGTTTCATGGAAGACAATTTTTCCACAGATGGGGGGCAGGGGAGGAAGGAGATGGTTTCAGGATGATTCAGGCTCATTACATTTATTGTGCAATCAAACCTCTCTGCTAATGATAATCTGTATTTGCATCTGCTCCCCAGGGCTCACATCACTGCCTCAGATCATCAGGCATTAGATTCTCATAAGGAGTGTGCAACCTAAATCCCTCGCATGCACAGTTTACAGTAGGGTTGGCGCTCCTGGGAGAATCTAATGCTGCTGCTGATCTCACAGGAGGAGGCGCTTATGCGGTGATGCAAGCGATGGGGAGCCGCTGTAAATACAGATGGAGCTTTGCAGGCTGCTGTCTCTTACCTCCTACTCTGTGGCGGGCCAGGGACTGGTGCAGGTCTGTGGCCTGGGGGTTGGGGATCGCAGGTTTAAAGCATTGCTGTCTAATCATCCCCTGCCTAAAGTTCTCTGGCAGAGAATGGTGGAGAGTCAAGGAAAAAGGAAACTTGGAAACTTGTGAAGGAGGGAGTGACCTCTTTGTGGTTTAGGATAACTCCAGGAGGGAGAAGGAGGGCTGCAGGGAAGTGAGCCTGCGGGCAGAGTGGTTAATGGTATTTTTGGTTTACCCATTTTTATGTGACCATGTGGAAGCCATTTTTGATATACAGACATTTTAGTATTTAAAAAAAAAACCATAAAAATAGTAATCAAATAATGTGCAGAACAGTCCTGGCATCTTAAGCTTCCTTTCCCTTGTCCGTGAAGCACCTTCCCTAGGATCGGAGCAGAATGGGGGGGAGAGAGGGAATGGGAATGAAAACCCTCCGGAAGACTCACCCACATAAGAAGTCCTTCCTGTGTTGACCACGTGGTCCTTCTAGAGGAAGTTGTCAGTCACTGTAAGCTCAGAGCCTGCTCATTCCCTGAGGGGGCTTCTTTCTCCATGGTATGAATTATAAGCCTCTGATTTCCCCCTTGAGTCACTGATTTAAGACGTGGATTTGGCTAAGTCATAATGGAATTTATTTGTTTTCTATTTATAAATCTAGAGGAAAATTTCTACATTTTGTCTGTGTCCCAAATCTGCAAACGTTATTTGATAGGTACATCATAAACTAGGCGTGGGGGAGATGGGAGCCCCTGGACCACGTAAAGATCACTTCAGTCAAGACTGCCCAGAAAGTCCTCAAACATGCTGCTAGCACTTCTCTCTGGGGCCTTAGCAAAGCAAATATATCATACTGAAAATCAGCGTGTACCTTGGAACCATAGTCTTGGTTCTAAGAACTGATGAAACCTTGCTTTAAGTTTTAACAAATTTTTTTATAGAAATATTTAAAAGCAAGAATTTAAATCTGGCTGCAGTGGAAACAAGATTAGAACAGGAGAAAGTCATGGTTATAAAAAAAAAAGACATTATATTTTGACAGCATTGTATCAGGATGGCTTATGAAAATGTCTTGCTTGAATATAGAAAACCCCATTAGGTTAGTGAAGACCAGAAATGAGGAACTCATCTACGTCAATGACAAAGGTGGTGATGGAAAGGAAGGGGCAGATTTGAAAGGTATTAGGTACCTTGATGAAAAAAGAAAAGCAAAATTTTTATTCAAAAAAATTTTTTTCTGGTTCCAATATTCCTTTCTTGCTTTAGGGAAAGGTTTTCGTTGTTGTTGTTGTGTTGTTTTCAATAAGTGACACAGACCAGATGACTTGTCCTCATATAACTAAATTATTTTCTGGTTAGATAGTGCATGATTTCTCTAAACTGAGCACCCGAAGGCAGGGGATGATATTCTCTGCCTGACACTCTCTTGACACATAAAATGTTTATTGGATTAATGAGTACTGAATTCTCTTAAAATTATTTCCAGAATATGTCTTCCTTTACAGTATCATGATATGAACTTAGTTATTAACCAGGAAGGCTCAATATTATTCTTAATTAGTTTGCCAGTTCCCTTTCTTTTCTCTACAATAACATATGCAAACTCAGACATAGACCACTGGTATATACACAGTGGTCTGTGTTATCTATGTATGTATGTGCATGCTTCTATTTATATTCAGGCATAACATTCATATTGGTTGCTTTAATTGAATTTCGCAGCCACTCTATGAAATGGCTGTAGATCTGGTTCTCCCAAACACGAGTGGACCGGTGACCTTGATTATATCAGGCAAACCCGCAGATTTAGCCCCAGCTGGCCGTTTAGTCCCTTATTGAATGCCTGCTGCATTTCCAACACTCTACAGGGTGCTTTATAAACAGCCTCTTCACAGCCCCGTGAGGCTTGAAGCACAAAGCAAAGCTTGAAGATGTTGATAATCTTTCATGACTGTTCACTCCGTTTTTTTTTTTTTTAAACCAAAGCAGTGTGTACTTGGGGTTCCAGTTCAAACGGCGTCTCCACCCAGTGCCTTCTGTACTCCTGCAGTACATGGTGGCACGCAGGGTCCCCAGCACAGTGCTTTCTGCTCTGCATGGCCATCCTGTGCCCTGCCCTTTCACTGGCACGAAGCTGGGACGTCCGCGTCACTGCATCCTGTGTACCTAGGAGACACCTGGGGCTATCAGAATTAGATGAGGCACAGTGGCTTACATTTGAATGTTGCAAACATGAAAAGCTCGCTTTACTGAATTTTTAATATTTGGGATGTGGAGGTAAAGTACCTTAGATCAGAATGTGCGTTTCAAAGTTAGACAAAGAAAAAGACACACAAGGTGGTACATTTTTAGGCTTTAAATCAGTAGGGGACATCCGTGAAAATCAGTCAGCATTTTGAAAATTTGAAACCATTCTTTTTACTTTAATGAGGTAAATGTTAAATTCAGCGTTAAGTTTTAGGGGTGATTAGGAAGGTTTTTGGCATAACTTGGGGTGGTTCCATGAATTAGTTGCCAGTACTAAAGCCATAAAAATTGGCCATGAAATTAATTGAAATAAGTGATTTTGCCAAAAAGTTTTCAAATGTTTGTGTTGGGAATTTGTTTAAATTGTATTCACCTTAAATCAGAAAGGCTATTCTTATAACTGTAACTGTTCAATTATTTTAATGATAGTTGGGGAATAAAAGATGACTGTTAGGATTCTTTTGTTAAAAGGGATACTAAAAAGGGCTAATTGAATTCGAATTAAGAGCCCTAATTGTGTATTTGTTCTTTTCCCCAAATCAGGTGTGTTTTGTTAATTTCTGGATGGGGGAAATAACATAACTTCCTTTTTGTTCTCTGCTTCCTCCCTGCCTCTGTCCTTACATATGCCTTGGAGTTCAGATTTTGTAGCTTTTCCTTAACATGCTTCTCTCAGTAAAAGCGTTTTTTTTTCCTTTTCTGAATGGCTTTAGGAGTTGCAGAAGTGTTTATTACTTTCTCCCACCTCCCTGTTTTTGGGAAGATTTAAGTGTCTTTGCTGTTAGACTTTAAGCTTCTGTAGCAGTCCCCAACCTTTTTTGGCACCGGGGACCGGTTTCATGGATGACAATTTTTTCTCGGACCAGGGGTTGGGGGTAGGCCGGCAGAGCTCTGCTGCCAGGTCCATGGCCCCAGGGTTGGGGACCACAGTTCTAGAGGACAGATCCTCTTAATCATCCATCCTCAGGACCCTCACAGTGAGTACAAGGCCTCTTACCTCTTGGGTATCCAAGAACTCCTCTGGGAGCTCTGCCCTGGTGGTTGGCCTCACCCTTTTTCCACTTAGTCTTCCATTTTCATTATTAAGGTCAAGTCAGGAGAAGCAATTCACACTTGATTTATTTATGAGATAAGGCCCTATAGTATAGTGAAGGTGGATGAAGAAGTGGAATTAGGCTCTTTGCTTTTCACCTCTTACCAAGCCTAAGTAGGATGCTCCACTGTGGAGCACTTTCCCCTTTTGGTGGTTTGTTTCATGCTTAGGGCATGTTTTCTTTGAAGTTGTTGAAGTTTTCAGAAGGAAGTCCTCAGTAGCAAGGGGTTACTAGTAAATTCCAAAGAGCAGTTTCCAGGCCCTGAAGGCAGATGTTTCCTCTCTACTTTTATATCTTAAGTCCAGTCCTTTTCCTTCCTGGGGTAATTTAGTCTCTCTAAATCTCTTATCTACTTCCTAATGTGTGTCTCCAATACCTAGTGTCTGTAATCCACCTTTGACAAAGAGTCACCCCTTGGCCCAATCCACTTTCTTGCCAGTCCAGTAGAAGGAAAGGTGCTTATTCTGTTGAGTGACTCTTCGCAAGCTGGCCCTGGCCCTGATAGACCTGAGGATCTCCATTGTGATTAGCTAATCGTCAGGCCCCCTGGCCTTGAAAGAATCTGGGTGTGTCCCTAAGCTTCTTTATTACAAGTGAATTACAAATAAAATTTCTAAAATCTCAAAAGGAGACCACCCCTTAAATTTTGGATTATTTTCTATAACTAGCATGAGAACTTTTGAAATAAAGAACTTTGCTGATTAATTCTAATGCTGAAGTAGGAGAATTTCTTATCCAATTATCCAGAGATTTCTGTTGTTTCTTAAAACATTATAACACATGTGAACCATTTTTTGTACACTTAACATTCAGATACTGTGATTTTGCCTTCTTAGTGGTTACATTTGACTGACAAGATTAAAATATATTTGAGAGACCCATTAAAATAATGGGAAACATGGCATATGTTAAGGTTGACCTAGGCAATCTATAAAATCTCACAAAAATATTACAGGATCTGACTTTTGAAAACCAGTATGATTCTAAAGGAAGAAGAAACTTTTTATACCTGTTTGTCATGTCCTATTTTAAAGCCTAACTTTTGAGCTTTGATATTTTACTGTTGTCATTCCAGAACAGTTGTCATTTTAAAGTGATTTATCCTGATGATATTATTCTGTTTTATAGTCTATAGGAACAAGCGTTTTTTCAGTTACGTAGCCACAAGAAAGCAAAGCGGCTGCTTACATTTAGGATATAAGAATATAAATGAAATTAGAAAATTAAATGTTGATAAAACATTCTCAGAAAAATGACTGTAGCTCATTTTTAAGATAATTCTCACCTGCATTCTACCGTATGTTGTGCTATGGCATAGCATCTTTTTTGTTGTTGAGACAGGATCTTGCCCTGTTGCCCAAGCTGGAGTATAGTGGTGTGATTATAGCTCACTGCAGCCTCGAACTCCTGGCCTCAAGCAGTCCTCTTGCTTCAGCCTTCCAAAGTGCTGGGATTACAGATGTGAGCCACCGTGCCCTACCAGTGCCACTCTTACATTCAGATGGCAACTAGAGACTTCTTTGAGTTTAGATGTATAAAAAGAAAAGTAAGATGCCTTTTTTTGTTTTTTGGGCCAGTTGTTTTTGTATGGTGTATCTTTTTCCACCTCATTTCCTTTCAGTCTGTCTATGACTCCTGTAGGCACATATAGTTGAGTCTCTTTTCTATCGATTCTGACATTACCTGCCTTTTAATTGGAGTATTTTGTCCATTAACCCTTTTTTTTGTTTGTTTTTTTGAGACAGAGTCTCACTCTGTTGCCTGGGCTAGAGTGCCATGGCATCAGCCTAGCTCACAACAACCTCAAACTCCTGGTCTCAAGTGATCCTCCTGCTTCAGCCTCCCGGGTAGCTGGGACTACAGGGATGTGCTTATAGTCTGTGTCCAGCTAATTTTTTCTATTTTTAGTTGTTCAGTTAATTTCTTTCTATTTATAATAGAAATGGGGTCTCGCTCTTGCTCAGGCTGATCTCGAACTCCTGAACTCAAGCAATCCTCCCGCCTCGGCCTCCCAGAATACTAGGATTACAGGCGTGAGCCACTGAGCCTGGCCTATTAACACTTAATATACTTATTGATATGGTTGGATTTAGTTTGCCGTTTAAATATACATTTTCTATTCCCTCTGTTTCTGTTCCTCTTTTACTACCTCCTTTTGGATTATTTGAATTTTAAAAATGTTTATAATTCCATTTATTTTTTAGATATTTTGGCTATAGCTGTTTGTATTACTATTTTAGTCATTCTGGTGATTGTAATATACATTCCTAACTTTTCAGAATCCATATAGAGTTAATATTATCTCACTTTATGTGAAATGTAGAAACTTTCCAACCATTTAGGTCTATATACCATCCATCTCCTCCTAATCCAGTCCTTTATGTTTATTTTCACATTCTTTTCTTATTACTTCATAGTGTACATTTTGCCCATTGCTATTTATTTTGAAGAAAGGGTTACGTTTGTTCTCTTATCATCTCTCGCTCTGAAGCTTGGATTGTTTGGAATGTTTATCAGTGTTGTGGCCATGAGGGAGCAACTTTATTGTGTAAATAAGTTAGTTTACCATGCTTGTACTGGCAAAGGACAAGACTGCAGTAAAGCTTTCTAGAATAAAAGTATATATAACTATAAAGACTTATTTTTCCTAAAGTTTTCCCTTAAGATGTGATAGGATGAATGTCTGGTGGAAGGGCATAACACTGACTTAACTAGGTGATATTTTCAAGTAGGCAAATGTTTTTGAATGAAAAATATGAGACAATTATAGATACAAAGATATCTATAATAAAATTTTACAAGGAAAGCCAACATGGTGCCTCTTCTTAAAAAACAAAATTAAAAAACCCTTCAAGGTTACTGTGCAAAACACACTACACGTGATTGCCTTTCTCCTTTTCCTTCTCTTCCACATCCTTCTTGTGGATGACCTCAGCCCTTGATTGGGTTCAGTATGAAGTTAGAATTGGTGAAGCACATGGAGGTTAGCCATTTTTTAAAAATGCTTTTTTTGGTTACTTAGTTTAGAAACACCCAGTTTTTAGGGCTGAACCAGAGCTAGAAAGGAAAAGAAATAAGTCGAGATTTGTAGATCTCTATTGTAGATGAGAATTTTGAGACCGAGCTATTGTAAGAGGGTTAGAAGGGAAATTTCTCTAGTGTGATTTGAAAGTACTCTAGGGCTCACAATTGAATGAAAGGGAATGCCGTTTTGAGACCCTTTGAAGAAGAAGACTTGAAATAAGAAGGTGGAAACAGTTATGTAAGTTCAGGAAAGTTTCTTGCGACAAATCGTGGTCTGTTAAACACTTTAGCTAATGACCAGAACCCACTGTAAGTCCTTAGAATAGATTAGACTTGCTTTGGAGAATGATTTCTCAAGCAACTCATTAGCAAAGAGTCAGAGAGTCTGAAACATGAGGCCATGTTTGGAAGAGCATAAGCCTTAGATGTGTTTGGGTGTCACACACATCTTTTCTCCTGTGTGCTGGAGGTGAAGCAAACTTAGAAAGGAAATGGCAGGGTGGAGAGCATGGAGTTTTGGGAAAAGAAGCCCTGCCATCGTGCCTGATGACCATGGAAGCAAAACCACTGTGATTAACACTCTGAACAGAAATAAGATGGGAAAGAAACATAAATACCAGCTAGACAATTTTGAAATTCAACGCAGCATTCCACCCTGACAGAAAATAACAGATGAGCCCCAAACCAAACTTTGAAAACCTAAAAGTGATAGATACAACTGTTTGGAAACATACTTGGTGCTGGGAAAGGTTTGGCTCTCAAAGAATAGCCGTGTAGCTGATCTGGAAATGAAGGGGCAACTGCACTTAGACGTCAGGCTGCCCCTATTCTTAGAGCTCAACTAGAGGACAGAAGAAGTGGATGAAACCGTACTCTTGATGTGGTAGGACAAAAACCATGTTTACCCCCTTACGTTATCGTCACGATGGTATACTTAACCATTCATTTCTGTGTGCGGTAAATAACAATGCTGACACGGTCACAAAATAATGCGAAGCATATGGGTCACGACTGTTTTTAACTAAAAACTTCTCTAAAGATTTATTTAGGTTCCTTAATTATAGAGTGGTTTGGAAGGCTGGCATGTGGTTTCAGTTTATAGTTGTAAATGTTGGCACTGGTGATGAGTACGTGCTCAAGTTACCAGAGAGGAAGAAGAACAAGCAGGATTGGAAGGAGGGCTTATATTCTTTGGGGCTCTCCCTTTTGTCATTTTTTTTTTTTTTAGTGAAGCCAAGATCTGTGTTTATAAGAAATAAGCATGATGACATTTATACTGTACTTGAGATGGGTGTGTCAGTAGTACAAGCCCATTTCCCAGTGCTTAAGTACTTTAACTGGTAAATTTTCATGTCAATTTGAAATTAGTGGTTCCCTAGAGTCCTGAAAGAATAAATCCCCCCATTTTGCCTTCATCTTTTATTAAGATTATACTCCCCATTTTATGAATCTGGCCCTGTCTTTGGGGATAGCAGTTAAGTGTTTCAGTCTGGACAGAGAAGAAAAAAATAAGTGTTCAACTTAGGTGTTTTGACTTGAAATACACCCATGGCAATGTCATTTGGTGATCTTCCAAAGCCTCTTGTGTGTGTATATATATGTGTCATGTGGTTATTTGTGTGTGAAGTAAGTTTGCACTATTTTGGATCTAGCTATAGTGTAAATATGATGCTGAATTGCAGTCCTCGGAGTGTGGGACAAAGGCCTGTACTAAACAATCCACGAAGAGTTCAGTGAATGCATATGATTGGAAAACTTCCTTTGCATTTATTGTTATGTGTTTTCCTGCATTTCTTGCCAATAATGATAATGAAAGCAGCATCTCACAGCTATTGTCTGGAGGTTGGAGAAGCATGAAGGGAGGAAGGCTAATAAAAAATCTAAGCAATACTTTCCTTCCCTGCATGAAGGTCATAGAAGAAATGAATTTCCGACCGGGCGCGGTGGCTCACGCCTGTAATCCTAGCTCTCTGGGAAGCCGAGGTGGGCGGATTGTTTGAGCTCAGGAATTCTAGACCAGCCTGAGCAAGAGCGAGACCCCGTCTCTACTAAAATTAGAAAGAAATTAATTGGACAACTAAAAATATATAGAAAAAATTAGCCGGGCATGGTGGCGCATGCCTATATTCCCAGCTACTCAGGAGGCTGAGGCAGGAGAATCACTTGAGCCCAGGAGTTTGAGGTTGCTTTGAGCTAGGCTGACGCCACGGCACTCTGGCCCGGGCAACACCGTGAGACTCTGTCTAAAAAAAAAAAAAAAAAAAAAAGAAATGAATTTCCTAACTCACTCCAATAGTGACTTTGCCACTGCTTAGAGAATCCACTCATCCATCCATCCATCCATCCATTCATCCATTCATTCCTAACTTGGTATTGGTTATATTTTATGTTCATAGCTCTGTGGATGGCACAAAGATTAATTAGATAGAAAGGCTCTGCCTTAGAGAAGCTTATACTCTGGTAGGGGATAAGAAGATGTGTGCATAACTAATTATAATACAGAAAGATTTTCTGATATTTATTCAGGGATTTATAACTTTCACAGCGCTTTTGTACACTTTCATTTTTGTAAATGAAGAAACTGAAGTTCAGCCAGGGAGAATGAATGATTTGCTCAAGGTTACATAGGTGGTGAGTTATAGATTTGGGGCACAGGGAATCACATCTAGGATGCTTTCCATCCTATATTCACTGTGATGCAGTGGTACACAGAACCCTAGAGAAGGCTGAGACTGTAGGCATCTGTGGAGCTTGAGCAAGGCTTTGGTTATTGGAGAGAGAATAGTTGAAAGGGCTTTGAGGTACAGAAAGGGATTAGGGTACACTGTCCCAAAGAATAGAGTGACCTGTTACTTGAAAAAGACGTTGGTGCCAGATATTTTCATTATTTTTCTTCTGTCTTTTATTTATACATTTATTCAACAAATGCACTTAGAGTATATGGTACTTATCACATGCAAGGTGACAGACTCACTGATGTGAGGGTCACAAAATAAGACTGGGATGGCTCTTCTTGAGGCTTCACAATGGTCCAGCCAAAAGATAAGATATGGTAACAAATAGTTGTAAGAGAACATGACAACTGGGGTCAGGGTGTGATTCACAGTGTTTCTGGGTTCAAGTTACACTCTGCTCAGAATAGGATTGTGGGCTTCTCATGTCACTTCTCAAGACCATGTTTCTTGAAGGAGACTGACATTTACATTGCAGAGCTGTATGGAGGATTAAATCCAGTTATGAATACAAATACGGATACATTTTCACTGAACTTCACTCAGTTCCTGGCCCATTGAAGGAGTGTGGTAAATTGTCAATATTGATGGCTCCACATGCCTTCTAAAGCCAGAGTCCTTGATGGGTGTGAAAAGCCCCCTGTGATCTGGTTGGCCAGATTTAAACTCTTCCTGTATCCCAGTCCTCCACCAGTCTCCCTGCCTTCAGACTGGTCTCTCTCACATGCACCCTTGTCACCCTGTGATATAGCCAAGATGCAGAGGTGCTGTATCCCGTGATCAGTAGCAGGGGTTAGTTTTGGCTCCAACTTGTCACATTGGCAGTGGGACCTCAGCAATTATGTCATTGCCTTGTGCTGGTCTTGTGAAATTTAAAATGATTAAACATAAAGGACTTGGGGACAGTTCTGGTACATGGTAAATGTCACTGTTATTCATTTTAATTACTCTCTGACCTTGCCACTCCCCTGTGTACAGTCCTGCGGTGAGGTTCCTCCTCAGCTCTATTCTCCTTTGAAATCTGTCATCTATCTCCCAAGCACATCTCTCACCCTCTCTTCTTGATACTTTGCCTTCCAGCTATGTGGAACTGCTCACAACCCCTCACCCCTACCTCCATGATGTTTTGGCCTTTATTTTTGCCATTTATCTTGCTAATTCATTCTTTAGGACTGGTTTTTCCACCTCTTGAAGATTCTGTAGGTCCAATCCCCACCGCTTGGAGATTCCTGTCTTGTTCTGCAATGTTTTGCATGTCTTTATCATTGGGCTTAATCTGTTGGGTTGCATTTTCTATTTGTACATTCCACATCCCCTGCCTACCCACCCCCAGTTAGTAAATGAATTAGAAGAGAGACTTTACTTATTTTAAATATATTATCATATTATTAGAATTATTTTTCAATTAGCTAGAAGGGGTAAAATTTACCTTATTAGTAAACTTTTGTGGGGAACGTTGGCAGGAGGATTGGCCTGGCCTTGCTTGATAGAGGCTCTTTGTCATCCTAAAGCAGGTGACAAGCTTGGGACCTGGGACTAGACAAGAATCATGGCAATCCCAATAGTGCTATTTTGCCTCTAGTGGATCCTGGAGTTTCTGTCATTTGTCTGCAAAGGCAGTAGTTTTGTGATTAGCTTGGTGATGATAATATCAACTATTTGGTATTTGATGGCATTTTTATAACATTTAGAAAGTTTTTATTTTTTCTCACCATTTTGTAACTCCAGTGTATTGTCCTGAAAAATTTGAACATTTTCCAGTTGTAGATGTGTGATGTAATATTTTCTCCTTGGTTTTCTGAATTACTTAGATTTTAATAAAAAGAGCCACATATGGAGCTTGCGAGTTAAATAAAACATACGTTTAGAGTACAATGAATCAGTATCATTTTGGTTAATAGAGAATGCATGGAAAAGCAATCTTGAGCAAAAAGAACAAAGCTGGAGGCATCATACTGTCTGATTTCAAACAGCCTTATACTACAAGGCTGTAATAACTGAAACAGCATTGTACTGTGGTATAAAAATAGACAGATCAATAGAAGAGAATAGAGAACCCAGAAATAAAGTCACATGCTTATAGCCAAACGAATGTTTGATAAATAGATAAGAACATACACCGGGGAAAGGATACCCTTTCCAAATTAATGGTGTTGGGAAAATTGGATTGCCATACACAGAAGAATGAAACTGGGACCCCTATCTCTCACCATATGCAAAAATCAACTCAAGATCGATTAAAGACTTGAATGTAAGACCTAAACTGTAAAAAATACTAGAAGAAAACCTGGGCAAAACTCTGCTGGACATTGGTCTAGGAAGAGAATTCATGACTTAAGACCTCAAAAGCATAAGCAATAAAAACAAAAATAGACAAATGGGACTTAATTCAACCACAAAGCTACTGCACAAATAATCAACAGATCAAACAGACAATCTGCAGAATGGGAGAAAATATTTGTACGCTCTACATCCGATAGGGGACTTCTATCCAAAATTTATAAGGGATTCAAACAAGTCAACAACAACAAAAAATAACCCCATAAAAAAGTAAGCTAAGGACATGAATAGACATTTTTTCAAAAGAAGACAAGTAACTAACAAGTATATGAAAAAACGTTCAACATCACTAATCATCAGAGAAATGCAAATTAAAACCACGATGATGTATCAAGAATAGCTATTACTAAAAAGACAATAACAGATGTTGACCAGGATGTGGAGAAAAGGGAGCTTTTAAACACTATTGGTGGGAATGTAAATTAGTACAGCCTCTATGGAAAACAGAATAAAGATTTCTCAAAGAACTAAAAATAGAACTACCATACAATCCAGCAATTCTACTACTGGATAATTACCCAAGGGAAAAGAAATTAATATACAAAAAAGGTACTTGTACCTATATGTTTATCACAGCACTGTTTACAATAGCAAAGATAGGAATCAACCTAAGTGTCCATCAGTGGAGGATTGAATAAACAAAATGTGATATATATGCACAATGGAATGCTACTCAGCCATAAAAAAGAATGAAATCATGTCTTTTGCAGCAACGCGGATAGAGCTGGAGGCCGTTATCTTAAGTGAAACAACTCAGACACAGAAAAACAAATACTACATGTTCTCGCATATCAGTGGGAGCTAAATAATATGTACACGTGAAAGCAGAGTGTGCAATGATGGACAATGGAGACTTGGAGAGATGATGAGGGGATTGGGATGTGAATGATGAGAAGTTGCTTGTTGGATACAATATGTGTTGCTCCTATAGTGGATGCACTGAAGGCCCTGACTTCACCACAATGCAGTATATCAGTGTAGCAAAATTGCACTTGTACCCCATGAATATATATAAATAAAAAAATAAATGGAAATAAAAAGAAAATGCATGGAAAAAGGTAACATGGGTCACAAAGGATAGGTTTATTTATTTATTTTAAGAATTTAAAGGAGGTAAAATGTGATGCATCAGCTTGCTTCCTAGAGCCTATCAGAATGGCCCTTTAAGGAACTTGTAGTTCCATTTGATAAACACATGATAATAAGCTGAATTCTAAGGACTTTTTTCCATTATCCCCTGCAGCTTCGCCCTGTCAGATGAAGCATACAGATCCCTCAGAGATCAAGATAAAGACCAATGTATTCTCATTACTGGGGAAAGTGGAGCAGGAAAAACAGGTAAGGCTACTACTACCAAACAACCTTGCTTTCTCCTCTGTAGAAGGTAAATGCCGCACAGAATGAGGATAGCAGAGGGGGCTCTCCGTGAGAGCTCCTTTGCAAGAGGCTGATTAGGATCATTAGGATCATGGAATGTTCCCTGGAGAGGACTTGCCTCATCTCTCACATGAAGAAACAAGGTACCTATCAAGGGGATTCCAACCACTATGGAAGTCTAGTGCTGGATTCTAGGCCTTTCTAGCACAGTCTCTGGGCGCTTCAGGGTCTTTGCCTTTCTTCTAAAACATTGAGGCCTGTGTGCTTTGGCTCTGTAAGAGTCACTTCCCCAAGGAATACCAGTTTATTCAGGTTTTAGGAGGCTCCACCACACCCTGTCTTTGCTAAAAAAAGTGAGGAAACTCTGTCAGTATCTATTTGTGCTAATAAATCAAACAAACAAAAAGTGAGGGAAAGTACCAGGAAAGTACTTAAATTTCACTTTAGAGTTTTCCTCTAAAGTCTAAAGAATTGAGATTTTTGTATTTATTTTTTAGATGCCTGGCAACCTTTCCATAAAACAACCCCCCCAAATGGAGAGGTTTTGCTTTTTTTTAATTGTGCTTTTAATAAAAGCAATTCATATGATTGATGGTCTTGAATGAGAAAGTGACTTTACAGATGCTACCCAGCTACCTGGGAAAGATTCGAAGGATTCTGAATCCACACTTGGAAAGCTTAAAACTGCTATTGTCGATGGGTCCTTTTCATTTTTTTTTTTTTTAATGGAACTGATTAGTCAATGGAGGAGGAGGATGATGAAGGAGATGGTATTTTCATAAAGTTTCATCTGTAAAATGCTTTGTTTTATAGATAGAAATCTGATGATTGGTCATTTCTTTTGTTACTAGTATGTAAAGGTGGGATTTTAAATGTTGCAATTTAACTAACAGCATGACTGCTTAGTTATCAGACATACATTTTAAGTCCCCATTGATCAAGAGAAGAAAATCTGCTGTAGGTGTTGAGTCAAATGACTGAATCCATTTTACTCATAAGCTCTTAGAAAGATTTGTGCCTTGACAGGCCCACTATCTGCCTTGAGCTGGCTTTTGCTTCTATACCTACTCCTTTTCCACTTTCTTTAGGAGTACCTCCTCCCTACACCCCAGCGTAGCTGAAGAAAGAGTGGTTAGACCAGTATGTCCAGATCCTTCCTTGAGCCCTTTGGACACACAGTGCACCGTTTTTTTACAGGGTTGTGCAGGTTCTGGGTGGGCAGAAATGAAGGGAAAAGGTCTGGGAGGTAAGAATCTTAAGTAACAGAAAGCACAGTGTCATATTGTTAGACGAGATTTTAGTTGTACACCATCTAGTCTAGGATCCTCCACATGGCATAGCCAGACTCCTTCTTTTATCATGATGGAGGACTTACCACGTCACTGAATTTGTCGTACAGGTTCAGCTAACAAAGGTTCTTCCTTACCTAGAGCTCAATTCTGCCTTTACCTATTGGTCTTAAGTCTGCTGTCTAGAACCTTACCGAATTAGTCTACTTTCTCTTCCACAGGACAATCACTCAGTTATTTGAAGTCAACCACCATATCTTCCTAGGGTTAAACATTTCCTTTTCTTCAACCATGGCTCATGTTATATACATTCATTTATTCATTCATCCAGGGAAAAAATTACTGAGTACCTACAGGGTGAAAGGACTGTACTAGGTACTAGTAATACAGTGGTAAACCAGACTCCATTCTTGCCCTTTTCAAGTTTACAGTCTAGTAGGGGAGATCAACAATAGCTCTTGACTATACATACACCTACATATGTATGCATCTATATATACAAATTACATATAAAACGTAAGTATAGTGGAGGAAAAACACAGGGTGCTCATGAGAGCATGTAACAAGAGGATTGGATGCTTCATGAAACTGCATACCCAGAAGTAAACAGGAGACTTGAGGTTTGGTTCTGGTTATGGTGAAACTATTAATATTACCCCTCTTAATGTGGACACCAGACTTCTAGTAATGTAACACATGTATTGACTCACACTGGTCTTTTCACCAGACAAGGTATTGTAGGTTTTTTGCACATTAACTTCTGGTTAGTTCAGAGCTTCTCCATCTAGTCTTGATCAATAAAACTATTTTAAATCTACATGGAGAATCTTTTACTTATTTTTATTAATTTTGGTCCATTGTTATAAGCCTCTTGAGAAACTGACAAATTATAATTCTGTCCCCTCCCTTAGGACCAATGTCATCCTATTGAGTAATAATGATTGTAGCTAAATTACACCGAGCACTTACCGCATACTGAACATTGTACTTATTTAGCATATTGCATGTATGAGGTTAGTATTTTTGTTATCCCCATTTTTATGATGGGAAAAGATGCAGAAAGGTTAAGCAATTTGCCTAAACTTACACAGCCAGTAAGTGGCAGAGCTGGGATTTTTTTTTTTTTTTTTTATTGAGACAGAGTCTCCCTCTGTTGTCCTGGCTGGAGTGAGTGCCATGGCATCAGCCTAGCTCACAGCAACCTCAAACTCCTGGGCTCAAAGGATCCTCCTGCCTCAGCCTCCCAAGTAGCTGGGACTACAAGGCATGTGCCACCATGCCTGGCTAATTTTTTCTATATATTTTTAGTTGTCCACATAATTTCTATTTTTTTTTTTTTTTTTTTTTTTAGTGGAGACAGGGTCTCGCTCTTGCTCAGGATAGTCTCGAACTCCTGAGCTCAAACAATCCGCCCCCCTCGGCCTCCAAGAGTGCTAGGATTACAGGCGTGAGCCACCGCGCCCTGCCCAGAGCTGGGATTTTGAATGTGTATGGTATAGTTCTAGAGTCTCTGCTTTTTTCCACTATGTTAAGCTGCATCTCTGTTCCTTGAACATGTTTCTTTCTGAGTGCCATACTACCATTGCTCCTGTTGATAAGTTTCCTTCAACCAGTCTCCAGTGTCTTTTTAAGGGAGGGATTTTGTTTTGTGTCTCTACTACCTAATTTAATGCCCAGCACACAGTAGAAAATCACTGCACATTTGAATGATTGAATGAATATCATTCCCCAATCCGAGGAGCCAGCCTCCTGTCTTTATTTAGGTAATTCGCAAAAATGCTGAATAGGACCAGGCCAAAGAAATTGCCAGTCTCATTTAAAATATTGGTAATCCTACTAAAAAAATTAATTACTGTTCTGCTTAGTGTGAGGTATCTTTATCTTTCTGTGTTCTTTCCTTAGGTAGTCTCAACTATTCTCTGATTGTGTTCATACTTTCTACATTTATACTCCCAGTCAGTACCTCTTACCTGATCTCCCAGTGAATATATTCAGTGCCTATCTGATATCTCCATTTGGATGTCTCGGCTACATCTCGGACTAAGTATATATAAAACAGAACTCTTGATTTCTCTCTGTATCCTCCTACAACTAACTTTCTGATCTCAGTAGATGAGACCACTAGGCAACCTAGTTATCAAGCTAGAAATGTAAGAGTTACCTTTGATTTCTTTCTTTTTTGTATTTCCCACAGCAATTACATTGTCTTATCCTGTCGGTTTTATCTCTAGAATATGTCTCATGCCAGGCTGTTTCTTCATGTTCTTTGTGTCCATATGGAGGCTCCAGGCCCAGCCACCAACTATTATCTCCCTCGAAGACTATTTGCAGCAATGTCTATGGGTTGTTCTCTTGCCTGTCTTGACTACCTGCTGTTCCTTTTCACAGACACGTCTTTGGCTGTTCAGATCTTTTTTCACCTGTAGGAGCATTAATAGGGCATGGCATCTTGCTAGAATGCTTTTATCCCTTGCTTGTCACTGACCAGTTCTTTCGTGTGAAACGGAATTTAATTCTTAGAAGCAGTGCAGCTTCTTGTTTGTCTCCAGGTTGACCAATAAAAATGGTGTCAAGGCACATTAGAAACTTTGTCCCTTGCCGAAGGCGTTTGTGTTGATACTGCCCCTGTCCCAGTCACATTTGACTGTATCTCCAAACCTGTTCACTTCACGTAGCTTCATTTTTGTTTTCACTTGGAAGAAGAGATGAAAATTATTCCTGAGCTTACTTTTTAGTTTCTAAATTCTTTAGTTGTTTAGTTAATCTTCTTTATGACTAATGATACTTTTTTTTTTTTGAGGGTATTCTGATGATCAGGTTGTTCCTAAGTGAGTCATCATAATTGGGTTACGGTCATTGGTTTGATGGGTCTTGGCCAATTCTTCATCTCCTCTGGAACATATGTCCCAAGAAGACAGCAGGTCCACTAGTTAGCCATGTCAGTGTGTGATGTCCTCCTCTCAGGGAGCTGTTAACTATACCGCTGCCTCCTGGTGGGCTCATGCATCCTCATTACTGAAAAACTGAGTGGAGGTTGCTGGTGCTGTTGCAGAGGGTTGGCTTTCATTTTTTCTTAGGAAAAAAATAAATAATACCACATTCCTTTGGAAGAACTCTGGTAGTAGCAGGGAGTTCGTTCTTTTTCTCTTCTCTTGATATTTTTTGACTCAATAACTTATCCTGTTGGTTTCAGTTGGTTTCAGTGCCCCAATCACCACTTGAAACCCCTTTCTCCCTGTCATCTTCCCTGGATTTAGTCCTTCCTGGGATCCCTTTGCCCTCTGTCCTAAGCTGGAGAATGGACGGCTGCTTCCCAGGGCCGTTGCCTTTTCCTCTGCTAGGGCCGGTACCACAGGGTTAGGGACTGCTTCAGGCAGGAGGCTGGAGGGGGGCACCACAGACCCCTGGAGCAGCCCCTCTCAAATCCTCTGTGGGGAAGCACCACTTCTACCCTCCTCCCCCCAAATCTGCTGACCGATACTAGAAAAATGAAATAAAAGAAGACAGAAAATTTAAGCCCTAATTTTTTATTTTAGTTTCAAGAGACAAAACAAACTACCTAATTGCTACAGAAACTTTTAAAAGTCTACTCTGTCTTGTGGAGACCAGTAATAGTCTGTGAACGAGCCAACTTTGAATAGTGCTGGTCCTCGGACCATACTTTGAGTGGCACTGCCTGGAGGTCACTTGAAGCATTTGTCTCGGTTTTGAGCTACTGTGCTTCCTAGATCTCGTGATGAACTATAGTTCTGGGTGCTTCAGCTGTCCATTCTTATGGAAACTTCTAGTGTAGGGAGGTGGATACTACTCCTGAGAGCTTCTGCTTTGAAGTTACCCACTCAGCTCCACACGTGGTAGCTCCTAACCCGTGAGCTCTTCTTTTCACTTACAGACCCAACAGCGTCTCCTCCCTCTCCGTTCCCATAGAGACACGCAGTGGTTTGCTGACTTATTCCTATCTTTTTCTACTTTTCTTTCCTTTTGGAAGCAGTGGTATAAAAATTGCTTCAAATTGCATTATGGTTATAGTTGTCATTAAACTATAAAATTGATTAAAGCCTAGATTTGTGTGTTGTTAAAAGTCTGTTTCATGGAGATTACTTTTGGGAAAATAAAATGATGGAATATAATATAGAAATTGCAGCACAATAGTATGAGGAATTTAGGGGGTTCATCTCAGTTTCGAGCAGAAGAGGGATGCCGGGCCGTTTTGAAATGCCACATCTTAGTCACTGAATTTGTTTCTGTGTACGTGATGTTCGTGTACTTATTAAAAATTTTGTGTTGCTAAGTATATGAAAGACAATAGCTAACATTTATCGTGGGCCTGGAATATGCTCTGTACTTAATAATGTCTCTTTTCAGTAAGAATCTTTATGGAACACCATGTAGTATCAGAGGGCTTATTTTATAAGAAGTAATTAATTTAACTAGGTCATAAACCCTCCTTGGCAGATGATGATGTTGTTGGTCTTAAACATTGGAGACACTCTTAAGCTGCACAGTTCTAAAACGTGGGCACTTAGGGAGAGGCATGAACTCTTTGAGCCCTTTAGGGTGCTATTTAATTCATTACTGCAGTGCTAAATAAAAAATTCATCAGGCCTCATAAAAGTGCTCAAGTATTTCTAGGCAGTGAACTTACAATTCCCTACTGTGAATACAAGCAGTTTCTGGAGAACCTTTCAAGTGCCGATGGGGGTGGGGGAGCAGAACATGAGGGAACCATCAAATTACATTTTCCAAGGACATCAGAATAAATCGCCGGGCCTGAGAAGATGATCTTGACATAAGAAAACGTTATAAATTATCTGGTTTCTAATTTTACAGTTACATCAGTTTCTAGGAACTCTTCAGCCATCTGCTAGAAGAGTTATGAAGCCTGCCTTACTCATTAAGAACTTTGGTTCTAAACCCTAAATGACCTTCTACTACTTAACATCTGTGATGGTTCTCCAACTTGGTCAGTGACAGAGATGCCACTGACTTACTATAGCCTCAACATCGATGAGCATTTCACACTGCTGGAAATATCCATACTGAAGCAGAATAGCTACATAAACTCAAGGCTAAAATGTAGTGAGCTTTTGTTTTGTTTGTTCCCCATGGGAGAAAGGTGCCTCCCAATCCACGTGTTTTATATAAATTATCAGAGATTTTGTGGCTGCTTTTCAATGAAAACATCACCAGTTGTGACTTCCGTTGTAGCAGAGGCTGCATCTCTCACCGCAGGACCCATGTTTTAGTGCTCTGATTGGAACTGTTGATGTATTTGGCTGTGTTGTAGCTGGGTTATTTTGCAGCGTAGCAGACTCAGGACTGCTAAAAAGGGTGTTCCTCTAGGTTGCAGGGTGCTTGTTGCATTGTACACAAACATGACCTCTTTGATTTAAGCATCTTTACTCTTTAGGTCTCTGAACTACCAGACCTCAGTTCCCAGAAAAACTTGAGTATCTTAACCAAGGAGATGGAGAGGTAAAGAGGTAGATAATATATCAATGTGTGTGAGCAAAGGTGTGGCTTTCTCTTTGAGATGCCATATGATATGATCAATATGTGACACTTAAGATAATAACCTGTTATCTCTGAATGCATCCATAGATGCCCGTGACTCCTGGATACATTTGTCAGAAGCTCTGTGAAAAAAGCCCAGAATAAGCCTTGCTTATATTCGTACCTTTTTTCCCCTAGCACAGTGCTTGAATCCAAGTGCAGCTTGCCCCGTTTACCTTGCATAGATTTAAATATCTTAGGAGTGAGATTCCCATCCTTGAAGCCTCATGAGCACAAACGTTTTTCATCAAAATGTTCGCTTTCCCTTTCTCATTTTCCTTCTGATATTTCACAATACTTTCTTTCATTAAAAAATTTACTATATATGAATTTATATAATACTATGATTATATGATAATTACACAATATAGAATATATATTATTCATAACACAGTGCAAGATGTCAGAGCATACAGAATTAAATTAGTTATTCTTACCTTTACAAGACCTAAAAATCCTCAGATTCGTAAACTGTCATCTATAACCCCTTTTTATTCTTTATAGAAATTAATTCTGATCTACATATTCTGATCTAGAAGTATTTCATTTTAGGCCATTTGTCCATCAGTGCAGAATATGTTTTAAACCCTAGATGTTCTACTATTTTCTGGTGAGAAGAGATTTTGACCTCAAAAATTTTGTATTTTGTTTGACTATTAATGAATTTAAGATTCAAGTTACATTCAAACATATATATGTTCATGAATTTATATATGTAAAGTAGCTATGAGTTAGAGAAAATAATGAACCAAGAATTGATTCTAAGCAATGCTGTTATATTCTGCCAATCTTAAATGCCAGTATTCTTATGTTTAACAGTCTACATAGTTCAAAAACCAGACTTTGAAATTTGGAGGATAATATTCAATTCTTAATTCCCCTCAAAAATTTAGTATTTTTCATTTATAGAAGTTACTACATAAAGATTTGATTTGTATAAATAGATAGATATTTGAACACAGATCCAAATTTATTTGAACTGTAGCACCAAAGAGCCAAAAGAAGCAGAAAGACTCATGAGATAACTATTATTTCCTGTTTCCAGCATAGTGAAATATTAGGAAAACAATTTCTTAAACTATGTGGGACCTTGCAATTCATCCTTATGAGTTTACTCATTTCTCTAAAGTAGTGCTTATATCATGAACTACATGACTTAAAGATCAAGTACGTCCAGAAAAAAATTATATGAGTTGTCTCTTGTAGACAATGTGACTTTGGAGAAAATTAATCTCATCTTCCAAAAATGACCCCAATAATAGAACTCCTGAAGATAGTTAAGAATCTGAACATAGAAACTTTTGAACAACTTGGAAATAAATTGTTAAAACAACTTGAACTGTATTCTTAAATTGTATTTAAAAATTATATTCAAATTGCTTAAATAGGTTTTAAAGTTAATAAAAATGATTCCCAATTTTAATTTAAATTAATCCATCTTTATGTGACAGTAGATATTGCAGGTTTATTTAGAGTTTAATAGCCAGGTGATGTAAGCCCAACACAAATTCCAAGAGATCTGTTCCTGTTGCCATTTTCAAACAAATCTGACCCTGAAAGAACTAGATCCCACCTTGTTCTGCTGATTAAAAAGGTCTTAGGCCAACTGAATTCTAGCAGCTACCAAAAGGTTCTCATTCTTGGTTGATTTCCCCTACTCCTACCAAGGCAGTTTGTCCCTGAAGTCCATCCTGGGCCAGGATAGGATGTCCAGAGAACACAGTGTGGCCATGAATCTGAGGTTTGAGGTTTGGCTACAGTAAGGTCTGTAATTACCAGAATAATTATAATTATTTCCTTTGCCTAAAAGAAAACTCACCTATTCATCTAGAATGTATGTGTATGTGTGTGTATGTTTGTATATTTGCCATTGTCTAAGACAGTTAATTTGTCTATAATGGTTTTCAGTCTTCTCGTAGTATAACATGTAGAAAGGCCAGAAATCTATGCCAAGAAAGAAGCGTATACATGGTGTATGTGTGAGTGTAGGTGGGGATGGGAGCAAAGAATGCTGCTGAGAAAGCAGAATGATGAGAAGCCTGGTGGGGAGTTGCTTCAGAGGCCAGACCACAGAGCTGGAATTCACAGGCGATTCCGGAGAGCTGGCCCAGAGCTCGAGACCAGGTAGAGCACAGGATGTCAGGAACTTGCTGGGAGGAGGGCAGACTGACCTGCACTTGAAAGGCAGAGAGCCTAGAAAGAAAGTATCCTGAACTGACCAGAGAAGAGTTCCACCTTGAACTGGTGGGTGGAGGGAAATGTGGCCCCCTGGAGTCAAATGAAATGTGATAGTATATAAACTCTTTGTCTGTCAGTGACAGTTCGGGGCAGCCTGAATGGAGCAACAGGGCTGTCTACATGTAATTTACCTGCTTTTATCTAGCAAACCCTGAAAACAATGGAAAATGTAGTTGAAACTTTAATCAATGGAGGATGTGTTATGTGGACTTGGACTGTCTTAGTCCATTTTGCAGTGCTATAAAGCAGGAGTCCCCAACCTATGGTGAGTTGTATAATTATTTCATTGTATATTACAATGTAATAATAATAGAAATAAAGTGTACAGTAAATGTAATGTGCTTGAATAATCCCAAAGCGTCTGCTCCCCCCCACCCTGCCCCCGGGCTGTGGAAAAATTACATTCCATGAAAATGGTCCCTGGTACCAAAAAGATTGGGGACTGCTGCTAAAGGAATACCCGAGTCTAGGTAATTTATAAAGAAAAGAGGTTTATTTGGTTCACAGTTTTGCAGGCCGTACAAGAAGCATGGTGCCAGCATCTGCTTCTGCTGAGGGTCTCAGGAAGCCCCGACTCATGACAGAAGGCGGAGGGGGAGCAGGTGTGTCAAATGGCAAGGGAGGGAGCAAGAGAGAAGGGAGGGGGTGCCTACGCTCCTTTAAACAACCAGCTCTGATGTGACTAATAGAGTTGAGAACTTACTCATTACCATGGGGAGGGCACCAAGCCATTCATGAGGGATCTGCCCCCATGACCCAAACATCTCCCACCAGGCCCCACCTCCAACACTGAGGATCAAATCTCAACATGAGGTTTGGAGGGGACAAACATCCAAACCATATCACAGACAGTGCCCCGTGAAGGAAGCTACTGCAAAGAAAAAAAGGCCGTTGTTTCTTGGTTACAGTCTTTGAAGGGAGATAGCAGAAATCAGCCATCACAGACCACCACAGGATCTGTCTGGATTTATTTTCATTACCCAGAAAGCAAATTAAATGGAGACTTAACTCCAGCCACCGAAGAAGTACCCTCCCTCCCACCATGGTTCTTCAGGCTCCACGTGTCCGGTTGCTTCCCCCATACTGCGTTTGCTAGTACTTGGAGAGCAGTCTGCTTCGGACTTGAGAGCTTTATGTGACCTTCGATCCTCAGTGGCTCCTGTTGATGCTTTTAGGTTGCCCAGAGGCTCTAAAGCACTTGTTGGTTAGTGCACACAAAGTGGCGTTCCAGCTGTTCGTGTGGCGGGAGATGGGAGTGGAGTCCGCCTGCAGGTCTCCCCGTGAGAGGCCGCGGTGTTTAGGTTGCCCCATTACACCCATAGGCAGAAGTACCATCTCTCACACCTGGGGAAGGCTCACCTGCCCACGGACAGTGGCACCGGAACAGACTTGAGTGAGACAAAGCAAAATTTGGAAAGATTGGTTTCCTTACCTTGATCGCCTAGACCAGGGGGTACGTTTTATTCTGCTGATATTTAATAGTTGAGCATTTCCTGGATCCTGACTATGGAACATTAAAACAACTAATTACAATAGCTCAATGAGAAATAGATTCCATGGCAAATCAGTTAGGGAAACACAGCATCCTAGATCCTTTTCCGGAGATCAGCAATGCACATGGTCACATTAAGGGCTCTGAGAAGCGCTTTGATAAGAAAACTTATTTCACTGCCTCTCGCTCACTGTGGCCCCAAATTCACTTGGCTTTGAACCTCATTTTCCTTGAATACCTGTTAACGTTCTTTGGGTCTCAAGATTGAAAGAATCAGGTTCTAGGAGACAGATGCTGAGAGGGGACACGGACTGATAGGGAAAGGATAAAACCGCCACAAACACATTTTGTCCACCTCACCAGCTTGAGCTGACAATGTTTTGTATGCCTCATGTGGCTTCTTCTTTAGTAGTTTACCTTTTGGGGTTACTAGTGAAGCCTGTTAAAACTACCATGCCCTGAAATGGCTATATTTCTTGTTACCAAGTCCTTATATTAGCTGCTTAATTTTTGAATTGAGTTGAAGATTAATTGATTAGGTCTAGTTGTGAGCAAACCAGTTTGATTTAGAAAATATCTTTGAGGAAGAGCAGTTCTTTTAAATTTTAAAGATACATTTAGTAAAGATACCAATGTTACCAAGTTATTTTTGGCTTGAGTCATCTGTGTGTAATATAGTAATTGTATACAAATGATTGCTTTAAGAAGATAATTCTCCTGAGATTTTGTTGGCTGTGTTATTAGGCAATTTTTTGCCCAGTGATAACTTTTAAGTGTAATTCCTGTTATATCTGAAATGATGACATGTCACTGAATAGAAAACACACATATTTAAAAAGGTTTCCAAAACATTTATTCCCAGGAATGAAGGCATTTGAAAACACTATTAGTAGGTCTTCTCACCCAAATTTCCTTCCCCCAAAAAAGATTTTTAAAATTTCCGCTTTATTGATTAATATGACTTGTTTTCATTACAGAGGCCAGCAAGCTTGTCATGTCCTATGTGGCAGCTGTTTGTGGAAAAGGAGCAGAAGTTAATCAAGTCAAAGAACAGCTTTTACAGTCCAACCCGGTCTTGGAAGGTAGGATTTTTTTGTGTACATTAGGTCAGTGTGACTCAAACAGTAGATTCAGTTTTCGGGGCACTTCAAGTACCTGGTTTACTGGGAGGTATTCTTGGAGGGAGGAGGAAGGAAGAGATTCAGGCCAAGTCCTGTTGAGCAAATAAGCTGTAGCTTAGGAACTCTTGGCTTCACATGCTTAGTGGAGGGAACAGTTTACTTATGTAAACGCAGCTTTCCCATTTAATAACCACTTTTCCCCATTCAGTTTTTATTTGAATTACCTAGATTTTACTTAAAATCAATCAACTGATATTTGCATTTGAAGTTGCAGTGCTGTTTTATAATTCAGGATAATACCTGGTGCTGGTTATTTTTGTTGTCAGGGAAACGAAGGCTATGCCAAAGAAACACTTAAGGACCAGTTTTTTCAGGGTCAGAGGAAGCCTAAACCTGACCGCAGAGCTCACAGATTCCACGGTTTGCTCTCTGTATTAGTCAGCTCGGGCTACCACAACAAAGTACACACACTGGGTGGCTTAAACAATGGAAACTTGTTTTCTCACCCTTCTGAAGTCTAGACGTCCGAGATCAAGGTGCTGTTCAGGTGGCTTTCGTTCTGAGGCCTCCTCTCTTGGCCTGCGGGGTGGCTGCCATTGCACTGTGTGCTCACATGACCTTTTCACTGTGCCGGAGTGGGGAGAGAGAACAAGCCAGCTCTCTGGGATCTGTTCTCATAAGAGCAATAATCCCATTATGAGGGCCCTACCTGTCATGATCTCATCTAACCCTAATTACTTCCCAAAGGCCCCACCTCCCAATACCATCACATTGAGGGTTAGAGCCCTACCCCAACGTATGACTTTGGAGGAGACACAAGCATTCAGTCCGTAACACCATCAGAAGACAAAGCCGCAGATGAGTTCCCTTAATGCCGTCAGGGATGGCACACACCAGCAGCATAAACCACTCTTCTGTTGGAAACAGCAAATCAAAGCAAGCCATTACGGTCGCTTCATATTGTAAACGTGTCTTTGCTGTCATTTAACACACTTGTTGGGGAGTAGGGTTTCTCAGCCTTGGCACTGCTGGACTGCCTGCGTCTTTGCTGTGGAGGGCTGTCCTGTGCAGCTCTGACCTCTACTCACCAGGTGGCACTTGCTCCCCTGCCCCTAGTTTTGTTACTATTGAAAGTGTCTCCAGACATTGCCAGATGTCCCCTGGGGGATCAAAACCACCCCTGATTAGAATCTCTGAGCCAGAGAAGTAGTTTGGTGCAAACTTTTGGTCAAAGTTGTGGAAACGAAGTCATGGAAGGACAAGATTTGACGTAGATTAAAGCAGAGCTGCTCGGGGGCAGGTGAGCACCCCTCTCCCCCGTGTGGAGGGACAGAAGTTCTGTTGTCCTTTATACTCAGGCCCAGCCTCTCCTTCCCTTTTGGAGATGCTCCTGAACACTGAGCATTCACTGTGACCCTGAGATACACTTTCCTGCTCCAGTTTCTCCATTATATTACAAGGAGACACCATGCATCTGCACCCCCGGATAGAATAAGAGAGAAGCAAAGGCCAAATAAGCTATTATGCTGTTTTTTATTTTTCTTCTCCTTTAGTACCTTAACTGAGAAAGAGGCTATTATGGGAAGTGGGATCCCTTCACTTTATTGTTTCAATATTTGACTTTTTGTTTGTTATCTTTTGCTTTTAAGTTAGGGTGCTGTGCATATGCTGTATTTCTGTGTATGCTTATTTTAAGAATGCTGTGATGTACAGGCGAAACACTGTGGAATGCTGTAGCTTGCATCTGTGATTAGAATCTGCCTTTTTATTCAGTGGTATTTGAAACTAGGCTCCAGTGCAGGAGATGGAAGAAATGTCTCCTTGTGGGCATGTATTATCTTTTATTGGAATGCTTTACTTTTTAACTGGAGCTGCTACTGTAAATGAACATTTAGAACAATGAACTTAAAAAAAACAATTGAGGAATGTGTCTCAAGTGTTCTATAATGGACCTCTTGTCTTTGATTCTGTAGCTCACAATAAAAGACTTTAGTGTTTAGGGTTGTGTTTAGTAATGTGCAACTCAGATTTGTTTGATGAAAAGATGGTTTATGGCTTGCAAATGATGCCCCAAATAAAGTGTTTTTGAAGCAATTCCTTCACTTGCCCCTGACCTTCAAGCCACAATAAGCCGTCCTTTATGCACCAGCATCTCTAACTGGACTTTGGGGCTGTCCAAGTTAGCTAACTTGGCAGCCTGGCCTGTTCACACCCACCACAAAGGACTAGCCTGTGAAAACACAAGCAATGTCATAGTCTTCATGATAACTGGGTCAGCTCACACCATCGTCAAGGTTGCATTTATGAAAGCCTTTTAGCTGGTGGTGGACGTGGGATAAGGGTGGGAACCTCCCCAGCAGGCATCTTTTTTGAGTATTTTTAGTGTGCAGTTTTCCTCATTCCATGTAGCATCTCAGCATGTTTTCTGCTGGAGAGAGAATTTGGTATCAGGACCTACCGAACCATACTCGGCCCAAGCAGCATCTCGAATGCAAAGAACTTTCCCTGTGTTGACTTTGTAAGTTTTGCTGTAGCTGAACTTGAGCCAACTGTGTTTTTTAAGCAAAAAACATAAAAAAGCCTCTAATGCAAAATATAATGCATCAGGCTTGGTTGCTGAGTAAAATTAACTTCTACGTAAGCACCGCACCCTCACTCCTTGATCAGGTGACTGCTTTCAAAACTCAGACCAGCTTTTGGCCCTTAGTTCGCATGTGAGTGCTTGTTACTCTCTTCCTCTTCTCCTCGTTTAATTTGAAGAAGTTATGGAGGCTTCCAGAGATTTGATGGCTACCCTTTAATCCAGAGAGTCATTGCTGTTTACACCATCGTCATGCATTCTTTGCTAGCTACAGTGTGGCCCCTACATCCTAGTAACAGTCTGGGTGAGTGGGGGACTTGGTAGAAATGGAGAATCTCATCCCTGTCCCAGACCCATTGCACCTGAGTTTGTGCTTTAGTAAGATCCTCAATGATTGGTTTGCACATTAAAGTTCGAGAAGGTACAGGTGGGCTTTACATCCGGGCTGGGCTTACAGAGCCCCCAACAGGTATCACTTCTGCTTATTCAATTTATGCTTATTCTCCTGAACCCTACTACCACGGCGCAGATTAATTTGCCCGTCTCTTGTACACAGGCTTGGTGAAGGTTGGTGAAACAGTCCTTTTACTTTTTGCCCCTGTGTTAAACAGGCGTACTCTGTGCCTGGGGCAGTGTCAACTCTTTGGTTCTTATGTGCCCTCATTTAAAAGGGAGTCCTATGGGGGATTTGTCACCTGGAAGCAGCTAAGATCGGAATAGCTTTTGCATTATGAGCCAATTCAGTTTTCTTTATTTTCTGAAAAATTTCACTTAGGTCTGATGGGCATGAACTAATGAAACTCTGTAGCATTTTCAGCTTATTGGAAACAACTTTTGTTTCCATTCTTTCTGTATTTCAGAGTTACATAATAATCACATTTAAGTAGGCTTATTTTAAAATTAATTAAACAATTTAAAATTTCACATACCGTTTCCGTGATCTGGAAACTTCCTCAAGTTCCAGAAAGCCTTTGATAACAGTAATCTCTGAAATAACCTGTTCACTGATAATAATGGTGTAAGAGCATAGAAGCTTTGCTAGCTGGCCACTGAATTGACTGAGACTATCTAAGTGTTGAGAAAGTATTGAATTAGATAAGACTAAGTTTACAGTAATGGTTGAAAAAATTCCATGAATCATAGGGATGACTTTCTTTTTCTGTGAACTTAAAATAAGACATGAAAGCTTTAGCAGCTGATTAAGACTTTGGTAAGTATGTTTCTATAGAAATTTTGGACAGAAATGTCATTGCTACAAGTTGTAGTTTGCAGAAATTATAGATGTCAAATACTGTATCTGCTTTATTTTTCTGCTTGAAGTTATTTTTTCTGTCAACTTTAACCATGCATCTGTTTCTTTCCTACTAGCTTTTGGAAATGCCAAAACTGTAAGGAATGACAACTCCTCTAGATTTGTAAGTATTTGTGTAAGCACAAGTGTTAACACTAATATTTAGCTCATGTATGTTTAAACAACCAGTAGGCATTTAATATTTCTTCATACACACATTTTTAAAATAAGAAGAACATCATCTCTATTGGACACTGAAAGTTCTATAAGGACTCTTTTTTACTTTCTGGAATTTTCCTTTTTAGTTCTTTTTGGAGTAACAAGCTATTTTTATCATGTTTTCTTGACGTTTTCTTCTATCATAAAATTCCATAAGCAATTTAAATGAGGCTGTTTAGAGTAACTCATTACTCATCAGAGTGTTGGTATTTAGAAGTCATAATTAAGAATCACAAATTAAGTAAAAAGAAAGATAAACTGGATGTCGAGTGTGTATACTGTATAGCCCTGTGCCTTATTTCGAGGGCCCAGGAAGGATGGGGTGTATTCTGAATCTTTATAGAGGTAAAATCAATAGGTTTGGCAACAACTGCAAGAGGGTCAGGGGTGGGGATGGAGGGGTTGGAGGTGGGGATTGTGGAGAGTAGAACTGAGTAGTAAAAACTGAAGCTAATTGGTGTTTTGAGTTTGGGTGGAAAATGCTGATTCCAATGACCAGGGACTTGGCCTGTCCCCCCTTTCCAGCCTCAACCCCCCAACCCCCACTCTCGGGCATGTGCCCTCACATTGGCACGTGGGCTCCTCCAGCTGGGCCGTGTTTGGTGCCTCCGGTCTTTACAAAGACGCAAACACTGCCTGGGCGCAGCTGCGGGAAGTATTGAGCATGATGTTCATGTTTTGAAGTTGGTTGGTTCTTTTTTTCCTGTAGTTTAATTAAGTTTATACATTTTTATAATAAAAAGATTGTTTACTTTATGAGCCGTCTTATCATACACGTTACTTGTGCCATATTTGATGATCTTTTATGCCTCCCTACCCAAGACCCTTCCTGACTTTTCTCCTCTTTCTTCTTTGAGATCCCTTTTGGCTTCTTCCTCATTAGGGTTATTCGGTGCTTAAGGCCAAGAGAATGACCTCAGGAGGAGATAGTTCTAATAGCTTGGAAAGTGAAAGGCTAAATAAGGCTCCTAATTCCAAGGCTGTGAATTTTTTCCATCAGATTAGCCCCTTAAGTTGTTGTAACTGATTTGATCCATGCCTTTTCCTCTTGTGGTAACGTAGCTAATCTCATTACATAAATAGAATTAGAAGCCAAGTGTGGGCAGAGAGAAGTAATGCCAATGATGAAGCTTCTTTATGTGATGGAGATTTTATTTTGCTGTCTGCAATGTATATGCACACACACTTTTTAAAAAAATATTTGCAAATATATTTAGTTTATAGACCATAAAAATGCAGAAAATCACGTTGCTTAAAAGGTCATTACTACTTAGTGATATTTGAAATGTAGTGAAAGGCTTGGCAGGTAATTTGGCTTATTAAGTAACTTTAGAGAAATCCTATTACAACACCAGTGTTAGGATATGAGATTAATACCCGATTATAGGCTAAATCATTTCATGCCCAGTTTTTAGCAATTTCTCTGCTTTGTGGTCTGTGACTTGACTAATAATATACCCAAATATATGTTACAATTTCACAGTAGGACTCTACAGTATTTAAAGTTACTACTGTACATAAAAGTGGTTTATGTACTGTATACTTGTGCTCCAGGGAATTTGCTGTTCCTTCAGTGTCTTTGACTGGTTAACCTAGAATGAGTTTCTTGATCTCTTCACTGAGAATCTGATAGACCTGCTATGTTGTGGTGGATGCAAGCTCATCGTAGCTGACACTGGGGACCAGTGTTCCCATGGAGGAGCCTCAAAGTGTTCCCCTCCCATCACGACAGCTGACATATTGAGCTTATTTTAAGAAAGGGGCCTACTGTTTTTGGAAAAAAAAACTTTTTTTAAAGCCTTTAAAATCACTGTTTTCAACCAAGGCTTTGGGGGGTCGGTAACCTGTTGAGCATCTACTGTGTGCAAAGACCTGAGCAAGGCACCGGAGAGTGTAAGAACCTGCAGGGTTGGGAAAATTTCATTACCAAACCTCATTCAGTAAGAATAAAAAAAGCTCACAAAATTTATTCATTTCTTTAAAAACTGTTTTAACATAGTTAAATATAAATCTTCCCGCATTTCCCCTTGCAGCCTGTACTCTTTCCCCAGCAGCAGCAGAGTGACCTTTACTTAAGTCCCATCCCTGCATTGCTGAAAGGCCCCCATGGCTCCTGCTTGCTCCTGGAATACAATTCAAACTCCTTCCGGGGCCTGCTGGGCACTGCGTGAGCTGGGGCCTGGTCTGCCAGGACCCCGTCTTTGTTCCTTGCCCTCCTTCACTCTGCCTCAGCTGCCAGGTGCTTCCTCTCGCATGCTGTGCTCTGGCCCCAGATCTGTGCATGGCTCGTAGCATCTAATACCATTATGTCTGCCCTCAGATGTGTCTTCTGTGACACTGTTCGTAGACTCTGACTTCATCCAGTTTTTGTTTTCTCAAGGCATGTATCAGTCTCTGGAATGACTACATTTATTTACTTTGTGATCACTGACCCTAGACACCAGTAGGGCCCATGGGAGTGAGTACCCTGGCCTTCCTGTGTGCTGTGGTGGCCTGAGTAGCTAGAACAGTGCCTGGCACCATAGTGGATGCTCAGAAAATATTTATTGATGAATGAATACCTATTTTTAGGAGGCTTGTAGACAAGTCAGAAAAATTGGATATGTCTGAAAATAATTATAACACAACACAAAATAGTAAGTTCTTCCTTAAAAGTATAGGTGAAGTTTTACGCACGTACAGAAAAGAGAAGCTGGAGGAGTCTAGCGCAGGACATAGTCCCGAGGGGGCCTGAGGATTTAAATGTGCTAAAATCGTGTGACAAGGGGGAGGGGCTGGCGTTACAGCACAAGGAAGCCAGGAGAGAGACCACGTGGACCTGCATGTGCAGAGCTCACGGCTGCTGGGCAGCAGGGCCCCTGTGTGACAGGAGCCACAGGACAGTGGCCAGGAATACGGGGCAAGGACCCAGCCAGAGGGCTTTGAGTGTCAGGCTCATGGGCTCAGGTGTCATTTCACAGGTATTGGGGAGCCACTGCTTATTTCTGAGCGAACCTAGTGACCTGATCAGAAAGAAGCAGGCTTTTGGCAAGTCATCCGGAAGTGGCTGAAAGGGAAGTGTCGTTCCACTGTCAGCTGAGTCCTCAGGGCCGGCCACTAGTTGGTTTAGCCCTGAATTACTCCTGCTTTCCGCTGCCTCACCTGGACGAATGTTGCGTACACTCCCTCTTGTCATGGGTCTCACAAATCTCTCCACCCCTGCCCTAGGTCCTGTCGCCTCCTGTGCCAGGGACCACCTTCTGTCAAAATGACTGCATCTTACGTGGTCAGCTTCTAGCTCCCTGGACGGAGTCACCGTTCCTCCCCTCCTTTCCTTTGTGGCTGCTTCTCCTCCGGTGTGCCCCATCGCCATGGAGGGCCTCCCTAATTGCTCAGTTGCCTGCGCCACATTCCTGGACTTTTTATCCTCTCTCATCTCCTGTTCCAACCCAGGCCTGTCACCGAGACTCTCTCGGTAGCTCTAAACTTTGTTTACTTCTCTCTTTTGTGGCTCCTACTTAAAGCCACCAACATTTCTCCTCTAATCACTGCAGCCACCTCCTGTCTGCTACATCTGGTCTTGCTCCTTTCCTGTCCGTTCCATCCTGGACAGGATGACCTTGTAAATAGGCCTCATCATGGCATCCTTGTTTAGGAGCCTTTAAGGACATGGCTTTGCTGCAAGAAGAATGTCTCAAAGTTGTGTGGGAGGGTTCCAGTTTCCCTCTCCGGCCTTGTTTCCCCATAGATTCCAGTCCTTATATCTGCTGCCTCACCTCTCCTGATACTTTGCATTTAAGTGGGGGGCCGACTTCCCGTTCTCCCTTCGTCCCTGTTTCTTTGTGCATAGCACCCAGACCCACTACAGGATGTATCCTCCCACCCTGGAATGGCCTGCTGACCTGTCTGAATTCCTTACTAGACAATAAGCTCCTTGAAGGCAGGAGCTGTGCCTTGCTTTCCCCGTGCCCACTTCAGCATCAAGGAAGCACTTGACGGGCATTTGCTTATGAATAAATACAGACTTAAAGGGTAGATGACCCATGATAGTGAAATGGGAGAAGGTGAAGGGAGTGTGCGTAAGCTAATAAAAAGTCACAAGTTGCATTATTGACTGAGTTCCTTGGGATCATGTTTCTTCTTCCTTACCATCATTTGGAAAATTAGAAAGAGTTAAAGTAATTCTCAGGGCATGAAACAAAACCTAAGACTTTCCTTATTAGACCAACACACCCTTTTCCCAGAACAAGAAACAGCTGTCAGGGTTTTTCTGTAATACTTGTTACTTTTTAACTAGGCAATTACAGACCAATTCTTTAAAAATCACAGTATTAAACTCCATGTGTGTTTCTGTGTGTTTAAGATACCATCTATAAAGTGTAATATGAACCTGGGTTATATATTGCTATACAATCTGGGTCAGAAGCCAAAAAAGGTAATAATGATAAGTGCTTCTGAGCTGGTCACACCGTATAATCATGTATTTGATTTGAGTACATTTAAAAACATCTCTGAACGTTGCATTTCATCCACTGTCTAGTATGTTTGGAGTGTCTAGCCATGACTTAAAACATATTTTGCCTATTAAAAAAATGAAATAATTTATCTTCCCAAACAGTGCTTATACCAGGACTACTCATTTTTCCCATTTTTTGCTCTTGAATTGAGTACACACACCCTTCAGAAGTTTGAAACACATTTCTAAAGTGGGACAGGTACATGATGTTTGAGAAGATCTATTCTTAAATTAGCAACAGGCTGCATTCACTTTGAGCTAATGGCGCATTTAGTTGCATTATTTATGGGGGCATGTTGTTTTGCATCATGATTATATAAACTGTGTTTTTCTTAATTACATTTAAACAAATGCATTAAAATAAGGACTTAGTATGCTATTCTCTAAAAAGTACATGGACTGAATGCTTCAAGTACATGAAACTTGAAAACTCACAATATCTTTTTTTGGCAGGGCAAATATATGGATATTGAATTTGACTTTAAAGGTGATCCACTGGGAGGAGTAATAAGTAACTGTGAGTATTTTACTTGAAGCTTTGTAAAGAAGTTCAGAAGAGTAAAACATATATTTGTAGCAGAATGGCAGAATATTTTAGATACTTGTGCTTTTAAGAGATAGGTATAAGAATATGTTTCCTTGTTTTACATAGGCTTTTAACCTTTGCATGTCAGCTTGCTTTATAATATAATGTAATTTAAAATCTTTTTAAAGATCGCTTAAAATCTTTACCTTCGAAAAACGTTTTAGAAGTCTGATAAAGAAATAAGTACTTGACCAACTGTTTTTCATATCCATAAGTCTTTAAAGTCAAAACAGTATGAAAAAGATCCTCCAAGGGTTATTTTCTTTAACCAAGTGTTTATTCTATGATTAAAACAAAATATAAATCATGAATTTTAAATTAAAAACTTTTGGGGTAACATTTATCTCATAAAAGGAGTAGACCTGTACTTCAAATTTTATTTTGAGAAATTTTGTTTCTCTCCCAGTGTATTTAAGTAATTGGAATGTGATACACTTGTTAGGTAAAACACAAATTTTTTAGCCTCCTTTAGACATGATTTGTGACTGTAGAAGTGAAATGTTCCCTGTGAAAGGTAAAAAAAAAAATGAACAAAATCAGGTGAGGTCTGCTTACAATAGTCCTAGATCCAGAGTTTTCTAAAGTGAGCATGAGAGTGCAACGTGAGGTTGTCCGTGTCTGCTATAAATATGGCACTGTGGTCAGTGCTTTGGAGCTGCAGTACCCACAGCACGACCCTGAGGTCTCTGCCGCTGTTGATTTCACTGTGATCAGTTTGGAAACTTTAAGGTGATGACTCAGGGTTTTGTGCATCCTCAGCCATAGTCTGGTTGTCCTGTCGAGATCTCTGGGTTCTTTGAGAGCCACAGTACTGAATCTACGCTGCCCTGGTGGCTGTCTCACCATCCCATGACACTATTGTTAGAAAGAAAAAAATCTCTGTGCCTGTGTGTACCTATCATTTAGCTCACACTGAAAGCCCTGACTTCAGCATTATACAGTATATCCATGTAACAAAAACATTCGTACCTCCTTAATATTTTGAAGTAAAAAAAAGAAAGAAAAAAAGTCTAAATTTGGACTAGAAAAAAATGACAGAGTTGACTAACGTATCTCAAGTGTGCTCATTAGTCTTTTTTATAAAAGTGCCATTTCTTCTTCAAATGAAATGCTGAACCCCAAAAATGAAACAGGTAAAATGAGACCTGAACTAGTTGAAGAGGTTCTGGGTAGCTCAGAACCCCTGCACCCCCTGGGACCCTTGAGATCTTCCTAACCAGCCCTAGAACTAGAGAAGTGTCATTTGAAAATTATTGTTTTTAGTAATTTAGGCAAACTATGTAGCTGATTTAAAAAAAAAAAAAAGAATCATGATTCATAGCATAACCTTCCAGGGCTAGAGCTTCTTTATCTTTGAAACAATGGTATCGAATTGGATGAATTCTATGGTTCTTCCCATTTCCAGCATTCTGTAGTTCTTAAATAATTTAATTTTCCATTTTAGTTGGCCTGACTACACACTTTTGTGTGCCATGTGTTGGGATTATCCATATTTGAAAAAATGTATAATTATCAGAGAAATGTCTTGAAGAGAAAGTTTTAATGTGAAATGAAATTGAGTAGGATAACGCCACTTAGGTTAAATGATTTTATATGCCAAATATGGAAGCAAAAGGACTCCTGCAGACCACGTATGCTGTAACCAAAGGGAAATGATTGTAACCCCTGCCAAACTTGTTAGGCAAACTTTGATGAGTGCTGTCTAGGAAGAGGTGTGCCTCAGTTTTAACAGCACCATTTTAAGGAGTGATTAATTTTTATACCCGAAAGCTATTCATGCATCTTTAGTGCTTTCTCATGACAAGACAAATTAACTTGAGTTATTAATTAATAAAACTATTTTTGAAGTGGGATAAGTTTACTATTGTTTTCATTGTAGACTTTATCCCTAAACATTCTGGAATGGTTTAATCAATATTACTCTTGAGGATTCTAGGAAAATAATTCAGGATTACTTTATTATAAGTATTAGAAAAATAACTTTGTGTGTAAATTTTGAAGTTTAAGTTCTAAACAAAAGTATCTTCATGTCCCCTGATGCTTTCAGTATCCATGGAGAATAAATATTAAACACTCAATCCTTTTTCAATTAAGATTAATATATCTTCATGAATGGATTTCATATGGTGTTTGTTACCATTTGTTCCCACAATGAAATTTGTGGTAGTGGGAACACCCTGGTATTTAAGAGTATCCTTTGCTTTGGAGAGGAAAGGAGCACATTAGTGGTAAGAGCAGGAAATTTCATCCTGTATAGCTAGAGGACTGACTCATAGGTGGTCACCGGGAGTTGCCTTCTGACTTATGGGGATTTAAAGCAATGAGTAAACCCATTTGCGTATTCTCGCTAAGCTGCTAAAAATTAGCTTCTTGTAGCCCAGAAAGGAGATGAAATTTCCCATTTTGTAGGAAGTTTATTTTGTCTTCTTTTCCAGCAGCCGCCTAGTAAAAGCATAGATTGTTATTGGCTAAGATTATTACCCTGAAGCAAGCACGAGGTCACTCAAGCGAATTGTCTACCCAGGAAGTGGAAAAGAAAGCCCAGTAACTTCTCTCTCATTTTGTAAGAGAAGATATGCTATAAAATTTAGGTTTGAAACTCACTTGAAAGCTATGTATCCCTGAGCTTAGTGTCATTAGAAGAGAGGTTTTACTAAAATAGAAGATGGCAAACATTTGCTTCAGTAGAGAAGATAAAATAAGGAAGCACATTCAGATGTTTGGCTGATGTGAAATAATATTTCCCCTACTTTGTGAAAGCTTATTCGGTCTCATAATATTTATACATTTGTATTTAAGGATTTTGGATCTAGTGTTAAGAACTGGAAACTTTTAGAAATGTGTTGCATTTATTAATAGTCACATGTGCCACCTTATATCTATGGTGCTTGGGAGCAATTCAGATTGTGGAGAAAATGTGGTACAAGTCCCAAGGGATTCTATCTTCTAAAAGAGGAATAGCACAGAGAAACATACACTGTGAAAAAACTGTGATTTCAGGTGTGCATATGCTTGCATAAACCAAGGACGAAACGTGGCTGTCCTGTTCACAGTAGTGTATCAAGAGCCTGGTGTAATAGCAGACACACACAGTGAGTGTATAAATGCTAGAGAGAGGATGGAATTGGTTAAATACAGGCAGCTCCTATCTTTTCCTGGTTTATTATTTGAGGCATTATCCATGAGCCCAATTTTGCAACTCTTACTACTTTATCATGTGGTTTCCAATGTCTAGACAAAAAGTAGCAAGTTACTTAATTCCCTCCATTTCTTCATTTTGAAATAGGAATAAATAATAGTACTGATCTCATAGGTTGTAGTGACATATAAATAATTTATTAGTATTTAAAGCACCTGTAATGGTGCCTGGCACATAGTAAGCACTCAATAAATGTTTGCTTTTTTCACTGTTATATACTTTTTTTGTTTATTGTCTCTAGCCCAAATATATGCTATGTAAAGACAGAGCCTTAGTCTGGTTCACTGGTGAATGACCAGCAGCAAAAATAGGGTCTAACACCCAATTTATATTTGTTGAATTAATTTGTTAATGATCACATAAGTAATTGTGCACAGTGAGAATTTTGTTGAGAAATAAAGCTTGTGCTTTATTGGATTATTTGGTTTTACTATTCTATGCAGATCACTTTAAATACTTTTTCTAAGTATCCCCAAAAGGCAAACAAAATTATTGATATTTAAACTTCATCTGTTACTGACTTATTTGTTTAACTGTATAAATATATGATCCTGTGAATGATGAAGAGAGGCAAACATTGTGATTGGTGTGTGTCCGGTTATTCTTGCTGCCTAACACCTCCCTACCCCCCGCCAACAACTTAGCCGGTAAAACACAGGCGGGCTTTTCCCGGCATGGTGACTAGGGTCTGAGAGGGAGACGTGTTCCAAGAGGGAGCATCCTGACAGCCATGTTGCAAGAGGACCAGGAGGAAGCCTGAAGTAGCCTGGGAAATCAAGTGGCACGTCACTGCTCCTGTACTCGGTTACATCAAAGTAGGCACGAGCTTGCCCAGTTTCAGGGGTAGGGGACACCTCTCAAAGGGAACAGCATCAAAGAATTCGTGACCATTTCATTTTAATGGACACAATCTGATTATTTCCAGAAATGGCTACAATAATTCCTTATCCTGCGTCCATACCCTGTGCAGTCTCCTTTCTCACGGACTCAAGGCTTGGCCAGGAGATTCATTTGGGTCGCTGGAACAATTAGCAAATATGGCGCAACCAGAGACTTGAGACTTGGTTGTGTATTGGAGTTAGTCCTCCCTTGCTGCTCTTGGGGACTCGCTGTCACCACCATGTGAATGAGCCTGGCTAGTCTGCTGGGTGATGAGAGACACATGGAGTGAACTGCCAGACATGAGTGAGGACGTTTTTGACCAACCAGCTGCCAGCCACACCCCGCCAGCAGCCTGCCCATCGTGAGCAAGCCCAGCAGAGATCAGCCAGGCTGACTCAGACCAGAACGGCCCAGTTGACCCTCAGAATTATGAGTTAATAAATGGTACGGTTTTAAGCTACTGAGTTTTAGGGTGATTTGTCATGCTACAAAAACCGATACAGGGATCTGATAGATAACATATCCTTTCCCTCACCCAATTTGGAAACAGATGAAGAATAGGCACAAGTATCAAGAAGGTGCGGCTTTCTTGCCGTTAAAGGCAAGGTTGAAGAAAGTGGCCTTTGATTTATCACCCAAGCAGGTGTGCCAGCAGCCCTGGCAGGTTGGCAGCTAGGCGGTCACTGATGACACGCGCAGCCGCTGGCCGCTCCTCACGTGCAGGGCCCCGTCTGTCTCAGGGCACTGTGGTTAGACCCCGGTGTGGGGAACCCCGAAGGGCTGAGCCCTCTGCGCATGCCCGTTCCCCTCTGCACACCTCACTCCTCAGCTAAGGCCTCCGTCCTGCCCTGGGGAGGAGTGAGCGAGGGGCTAACGGAGGCTGGGGGGGCAGGGGAGTGACTAAGGAGACCTTTCCACGTGGAAGGTAAAGCAGGAGGAAACGACGACCTTCACTGAATTGTTTTTCTTTTACCTTTTTTTTTTTTGAATTTATGATATTAATACAACTGGCTTATACTTTTATGTGCCATCTATCTCTTGGCATATTGTTTAATCCATATGTGTGGTATATTCATGCCATTTTGGAGGATATGGAACGTAATTTTATTCATTTAAAATTGTTTGAGATTTACAGCTGTGTTTTTCCTTTATGTCGTATCTTTGATTTTATTGATGGCAAGGCATTGATTAGGAGTGAAACTGTTTGTTATAGCACTTCCTAAAGGCAGCTCTGGTCTGTTTTCTGGGAATATATTATATGTATTGAGGTGTAACTGGAGACCTGTACATGAGTCAGTTCTCAACAGCTAGTGAACGTTCATCAGTAACATTCTGTTTTTAATCTGTCTTCTGTAGCGTCACAAATCAAAAACTAAGACAGTATGTTACCTAGTTTATAATACAAGGCCAGGCTTTAACATTTTGAATTTTAAAGCTCCTGAAGAAGACAGAAATAATCAATCATTGGTTATGAAGTGTCTATAGCAATAAAATTGAAATTTCAAAAGAGCAATTGTTACTTGGTAATGGATAGCTTTATATAAAAGTAGATGCTTTCCTTTGTCTCAGTTTTACTTTGGTGTTCTTTTTACAAAAATATGTTTACCTTAAAAAAAACTACATGTCTATCATGAAATGAGACTATATATAATATAGAAGAAGCCAGACATTCAGATATCTTTAACCACAGATTAAGGAAAGAATCTGTACTTATTAGTATATTAAATTAAAACAAGATATTAAGGACTAGATATTTCATGAATTTTATTTCAGAGTTGGATCTAGAATTTTAGATTCAGATACATTCATAAGTAAATTTTTAATTATTAAACACTGAATTTGCATCAGAAAAGTCTGTTGTGAAGATACATGTATAAGTACATAACCAAATCCTAATAAAAAACAGTAGTTAATTAAGTAGATGATAAGCCAAGTTTTTCTTAGTACTTTAAAGTCCAAGTTAATTTTTCATGTACAAATACCAAAAACCCTTTCAGAACTTTTTATGCCACATGTCCAGCTATCTTTAGTGCTGATTTTCTAACTTCAGGATACTAATTTTTGAGTAAAAACCTTAAGTTGATTTCTTTTTTTTTTTTTTTTTTGAGACAGAGCCTCACTCTCTCACCTGGGCTAGAGTACTGTGACATCAGTCTAGCTCACAGCAACCTCAGACTCCTGGGCTCAAGCGATCCTCCAGTCTCAGCCTCCCAAATAGCTGGGACTGCAGGTGCACACCACCATGACACCTGGCTAATTTTTTCTATTTTCAGTAGAGATGGGGTCTTGCTCTTGCTCAGGCTGGTCTCGAACTCCTGACCTCAAGCGATTTTCCTAGTGCTAGGATTACGGATGTGAGACACTGTGCCCGGCCAAGCTGATTTCTTAAAATGCCACAGAGTACAATGGAGGTGGGGGAAGAATTTTAATGTCATAGCATGCCAGATGTTTTAGATCTTTAAAAGCCTGTAACCTGCACATAGCTGGAGATCTGCATGAGACCAGGGCTGACAGAGAGCCCCGAGGTCAGCATTCACATCTGGTTTCTTTTACTGTAATACACCTGCACAGTGAATGAGTAATTTGTGAGAAGACACTTGCCCCATCTTTTTAATGTTTAAAATTTATCATTCGTGAACCTTCCTAATTGTCAGTCTTGAGGATTATGTTGTGTATTTCCAGAAAAACTATAGAGTTGATTTTAAAATATATACCCCAATAGATAAGTAAAATAAGTCCATAATCAGAATTTTCCATTGAAAATACCGTAAATTATGCCCATTCATTCACTGGTTATTTGATACTGTTTCTTTGGAGATGATTATGTAGGATGAACAAAAAGATAGATAAATCATAGTCACTTAGATCACAGGCACATGCTCGTTTAATGTATCCTGTTGCTGTAATGAAGAGTCATAAATTCACTGGAAGAGCCTAAATGCCACAGGGACGCCTATTTCATGTTGTTCATCTTGGAGCAATTGGAGAGGTGGCACAGGGTCTGTGTGGGGCGGCCAGTGTTGAGTCATGGGCATTCAGTCAGGCTTTTGTTATCTTTCTGATATCACTGGCAAAACTAAGACTAAGGTGATTCTTTCTTAAGCCTTAATTAAGAACTTGGAAGACTTCTTTTTCCAGGAGAGGAGATTATACATAAAATAAAGAAACTTTTATCGTACTATCTAATCCTTCCTCTGTTATATTACAAAGTATGTAATGCAATCTCTTTTTTTTTCTTCCCTAGCATTACTTGTCATTTTATTCCTTTGCCTCTTAAAAAATTTCAACCTCCAGCAGATGCAACCGTGGACATTTTATTTCTTTCACATCTTGTGCCTTGGGGAAGTTGTCCGATGACATACACAGGCATATAGACATGTCCCAGGCTAGCTGGTAATTAGGCAAACCTAAGAAAGCCCCTAAATGATGGCCTGGCTCTTTGTGTTAATAGGTGGCCTTGACATGGTGGGGTAGGTGGGTGGGCAAGCTCTGATTCCATTGTTTCTTTGTCCCTGCCCCCTTAATTTCCCCTTTACAATGGCTTAATACATTGACCTTTTTCCTTAAAATGGAAATTTATATTAAATTTAATATAAACTTAAATTTATATCTTGAGAAGGGGAGCAGCTACATTGGAATATCTGGCATATCTCTTCTGTACTAAAGATCTGACGTCTAGTAACAACTCTTCTTTACTAAATCTCATTAGCAGAGGCTCAATCAGCGGTGGTAGAAGTACCTAAGGCAGAAGAGAAGGCTGGGCCAGTGCTCCATTTTGACTTAAGTCAGGGACACATTTAAGTAAATTAAAATGGTCAGGTGATGAGTCCCTATAGAGAATCGAATTTATGATCTCCACTTGGAGTAATTATTTGATATGGCTTCATGCTATTACATTATGTTGGTGCATGCACATTTGGTCTAAAAAATCCAATAGGGAATGATTTTAAGCATTAGTAAATTATTTGAGGGCAAACATTTTCCCTTGATTACTTTTCTACCTGGAAGCTTGTGACTTATGAGAAAAGTCATAAACAGACTGCAATAGGAGGCTCTGGGGTAATAGAGTAAGCACTGTAGGTGGTAAAACTTTCAACTGCTTTGTAATAAAAGGTTCCTCATTTTGTGGTTGAGTTGCTTAGATGAAGTCACATATTTCACATAATTTATATAAAGTACAACATTTCCAAGTGCTTAAGGATTTTTTGTTCGTTTTTGCTGGAAAATTATAGAGTATAGGTATGATACTCTAGTTGCCCAATGCTTTGAATTCTGACTCCATCACTTACCAAGAGTGTGATGTGAGCCTCATTTTCTCATCTATAAAATAAGAGATTATAAAACCAAACTCGGGGGAGGTGTTCAGAGATGATAACAGATGAAAAGCACCGAGTGCATAGCGGAAGGTCAGTGAAAGTTCCCCTCTGTACCTTTCCTTTTAGACACTTACAGTATTATGTTCATATTTGAATATGGTAGTCATCACTGATCATATCAGCGTGTGTGGTTCAAGAAGTGCATTCAGCCCACGTTCCTTTTCACATGGTGCGCAAGCGAGTATTAATCTTTAACTTGGTGGTGGTTATCTGCTGGATCTCACAGCCGTTGCCATTTTGCACTGCCCAGTGTCTTTGAGCATTCGTTCACAACGTGCCAACCATTAGCCAGCCAGGGTGTTGCTGTCACACAGGGTAGCCTTGTCACGTGCATTTTGAAGGTATTATTTCGCGTCTTGAACTACCACTGTTTTCTTTTGGAATGTGATCGTGTAAGCGCTTCCAAACAATTATTTGTCATTATTATAAGGTGCTGCTGCTATAAGGTGAGAAGGCAGCGGCTTACCTCTTCCTCACTCATAAGGGCCTGGACATTTCACCTTGGAGAGAGCTGCTGCTGTTGGTTTGAGTGACAAGAGTCACCAGGAGTCACATTTCAGCCAAGAGGAAGGGCTTTGTGTTTACAGTCGGTGCTGGGCTCCTTCCCAATAGTTCCTGGCACATAGTGGGTGAGCAGTGAGGGAGGTGATTGAAGGAATTTGTGCATGAATAGATGAAGTAAGCCGTAGCATTTGTTTTTATTTTTTATGTAGTCAAGTTACTTTCTTGTAGACTTGAGGAATTTCCTATAAGGATTAGCTTCTCAGTGAGGAATCTGCCACGCCCTGTGGGTTTTTTCTTCTAAAACTGCTGTAATACTTTTAGGATCCCATAGAAGCTCAGTCCCATGATAAATAAAATCATACTGCCTTTTGGTCATTACCTATTTAGTGTCTTCTCCTCTGCCTGTCAGTATTTACTTACTAATTGATTGAAACATTCAGTTCTTTAGAGAGAGTGAATATTACACAATGCTTTTTCCCTAGGTTATATCCCATTTGTATTTTTCAATTTTGGAATTTTATAGTTGAAGTTGGCCTTTGCCTACACGGTCTTTTGCCTGGTCAGTGATAAGCACGACTCCAGGCAGGAATATCCTCTTCCATCGTACTTTGTTATCTGCTGTATACTGCTAAGACTCCCTCCTTCCCTCCCTCCCTTCCTTCTCCCTCAAATTTATGGGATGAAAAATGATCTGGAGTCAATGAAAGTATACTACCAAATAATATTAAATTCCATTAATTGAGAACTATCTTTCATTCTCTGAGACTTCCAAGATATCTGGGAAATCCGCTTTACTTCTCCCAGGTAGTGGGGCATTTGGGGATGAGGTGGAATGTTCACTTGGGTCAGATGGCCTGATTTCAAATTGTAGTTCCACCAGCTACTGAGTTACTTAAACTCTTGGACTGTCAGTGTTTTAAGTTGTAAAATGATACCTTATAAAATGGTTGGGAAGATTCAATGAGATAATGTCTATAAAGCACTTAGCACATAAGATCTCAAAAGTGTTCACTTATTTTTTTATCATTATAATGATTAAGTGGATTCATAACTGAATGGTTGTATTTCATTGCTTAAATTTGCCGTGTTACATTTTGAAGAATTTGTCATCATGAAACACCAAAAGAATGTTAGTATAAAAACTCTTATCAGCCTGAGCAAGAACAAGACCCCATCTCAAATAAAAAATTTAGTCCGATGTGGTGGCATGCGCCTATAGTCCCGGCTACCTGGGAGACTGAGACAGAAGAATTACTGAAGCCCAAGATTGTGAGGTTGCAGTGAGCTGTGACACCACTGTACTGTAGCCCTGGTGACAGAGTGAGACCCTGTCTAAAAAAAAAAACCCAAAACTATATTATCTTTAATCAGCATGTTGAATGGAACTTATTTTACATATTCATTTTTTTAAAAGAACCTAGCTTGTTTATTAATTTGGCGATTTTTCATTAGAGTTGTGCTTCTTCCTGAAAATAGAACTGAAAATGTAGCTTCTTTTATTATTTTATTAATGCAGAATAGAAAATGAAAAAGAAAGCAAGAAGGAGAAAGAAAAGTCTGGTAGATTTGAAAGAGAAATGAATACTATACTATGATTTAATTCTTTTTCTCTTTAGATCTTCTAGAGAAATCTCGGGTTGTTAAGCAACCAAGAGGTGAAAGAAACTTCCACGTGTTCTATCAGCTGCTCTCTGGTGCCTCTGAAGAGCTCCTCAGTAAGTCCCTGTTTCTGTGTTTTAATTTTCGGAATCATAGCATTTTCCAAAACATTCTCTTTAAAATGTACTCCATGTGCTTTGCCACTTCCTTCTTAAGACTGTTCCATGACTCTGGTTGGAGTGAGGAACATGATGTGTTTGCTTCTACCACACCTGAGCATTTGTTTCATATCCCTGTACCTTACTAGATACTGTGCCATATGGCTCAGATGGGTTGGAAGAGCTAGATATTAGTGGAGGTACTAATCATAAATTTAAAAAAATAAAATAGAAAAATACAATTATTCCATCCAGAGGGAGAAAACTAGCAGGGAGCGCTAGATGAGTATAATTATATAAAAACAAATTGCTTAGTGAGGATTTTAAAATAGTGAAGACATTTGCAACTGACACAAGATATAAAAATCTGACTTTTGGATATTTTAGAGAATTAGTATCTAAGTCCACAAGGACAGTATTCAGTAGCCAATAGCCAAGTGATGAAAAGTAATGAACAAATATTTAATAGTTCAAATGAGAAGAGCTTTCGAAAATCAACAACACTCAGGAAAAATCATCCTCACTAATAATCAATAAATGCAAATTAAAACAGCACTGAAGTAGCTACTCTACATATATTAGTAAAATATTAAAAAGGATAAAGTTAGCAGAATTATCACTGATCTACTTAGTGCTATGGATGTCACTTCAGAGTGAGGACCTCCTCTTGGGGAACTAATTGGCAATCCAAAATAAGAGTCACAAAATGATCAGAGTTTACCACCCTGTCAAATCGCTTTTTGAAATATATCCCAACAAAGTAATTGAAATGAATCCAAAAAGCCATTTGTATAAAGACATTTATCACTGCCCTTTATTATTATAAACTAGAGAGAACCCAAATACCCAATGTTGAGGGATTCACTAGACAGACATCATATGTTATAATGAAATAGTACACTGAAGGTATTTTATATTATAAAAATATGGGAAAGGACTTATACAAAAAGAAGTACAAAAAGTATAAAAAAGCAGAGTTTGTAATAATGTATAAAAGTGATTTTAAGAAAATGCTATTATTAATATTTGGGTATCAGTTTTTCTTTTGATTTAGTACTCAATATGAAAGTCATGTTTTTTTTTTAATTTCAGATTATGACAGTACAAACGTTTTGGTTACATGTCTTGCTTTTGTATAGTTTGAGTCAATGTTTTAAGTGTGCCCATCCCCCAGATAGTGTGCATGTACCCATTAGGTGTGAATTTACCCATTTTATCTGTGTGAATGAGATAGCTAAAGGAATGAGATATTAAAGATGATTGGATTTATTGAAGTGACTTATCAATTTGTGTTTATGATTCAACAGATAAACTTAAACTGGAGCGGGATTTCAGCAGATACAACTACCTGAGTCTGGACTCTGCCAAAGTTAATGGAGTGGACGATGCAGCAAATTTCAGAACCGTTAGGGTGAGATATGATGCTTTCCTTAAGCTTTAAATTGGACACCGCTCTATTGCTCAGTGGGAACTGGTAACAATTCCGAGTTTTCTTTAAAGTGTAACTCATGTTCCCTAAGGTTTTAGAATTATACAATAATTTATTATATTTTTATTAGTTTGATTTTTTTATTAGCTCAAAAATCACACAAGATTGTGAAGGCTTTGCTTTTATGAGAGCATGCAATTTTACCCTTAATCAAAAGGAGCTTTCTTATTATATTATCCTGGGATTTGACTCTTTTAATGTTTAAATTCCAAATGTTTTTATAGCCAAATTCATTTCCAAGTGTGAAAACTGCCCTTGGATCATATTAAATCAGAACCATTTTTAAGACAGAAAATCTTGTTTTTATACAGTTTTAGAAAACTCATACATAAACCAAAATGATTAGCACTCCACGTTCATTAGAAAGGAAATGATTTTAAATAATACTGTACTCTGTCTTTGGTGTTTATGTGGCACACACTTTCAAAATTGCTCCTATTATGACGTGATGTGGTGACTGGGATTTGCTTCCAGATGAGACAGTTGGGGGCGGGGAGGGGGGGAGGTTGGATTATAGATAAAATAAGACTCGCGTCAGTTAATCATCGAGGGTGAGCGAAAAGGACCTGAGGGTTCTCGTGCTGCTCTCTCTACTTCTGCATGTGTTTGAAATTTTCCGTAACAACAAAAACAGTCTTACATTACTCCCATTGCTATGTAGCCTAGTCATTTAAAAGGAAAAGAAGCCAGCTGTTCTCAAAGAGAAAGCATCTCTTAGAGTATGTCATTTTTAAAAACCGTATAAACATCCTCATATGGAAACAATAATCTGTTGATTTCCTGGACATGATTTTGTTTAAGAATTGAGTCCAAGATCAGTGTTATAACCACTTTGCCTGGCACATAGCTGGCACTCCAGAAAAAATTCGTGAATGAATGAGTGTCTCCTGTTACCCACAGTGTCTCGGACTAGGCACTTCCCCTTTACAAACCACAATTTTTCTGATACACAGAATAAGCGAGGAGGTTTTCTTTGTAGGGGGTTGTGAAAGCTTTTTGTTTGGTTTTGTTTCTAGTAGCAGAGCCCCAGTGTAAAAAGACATACGAAGCAAGCCGCTGTGGCTGAAGTGGGAGTGAGGACCCGGGGCTCTGTGCCCAGCCTCCTGCTCCTCCTTTGCATGCCCCTCTGCCACGGCACGCGGGGTACCCCTAGGGTCTCCCTGAATCACAGGGAGCCACTGACCTCTAGATATAGCTTCATCTTTTAAGGTTTTTTTTTTTCCTCCCAGAAATAAATCTCTGTTATATGATTCATTAAAAAAAAAAGAAAGAAAGAAATAGAAAAAGAAAACAGGTGCTTTTCTTTCTCTCCCAGAATGCCATGCAGATTGTGGGCTTTATGGATCACGAAGCTGAGTCCGTCTTGGAGGTAGTGGCGGCAGTGTTGAAACTGGGGAACATCGAGTTCAAGCCCGAATCTCGAGTGAATGGTTTAGATGAAAGCAAAATCAAAGATAAAAATGGTAAGTCAGTGGAGAATCAGTTTTGTTTAGGAAACTTGCTTTGAACGTCTGCCCAGTTTTTAATCTAGAAGTGAAACTTTTGCTTTGCATTAGTTTGAAAAAGGTTTTCTAGTGAAACTGAGCAGAAATACAATTGCAGCTAAGTTTTAAGTTTTCTGATTTATACGTTTTATACTGTGCAGTTTGAATGTGATTTAGAAAGAACAACCTAAGCCCTGAAAATGACTAGTGGCAACACATAGACAGTCACTTTTTGTGTCCATCCCCCCGCTCCCTACAGAGTTAAAAGAAATTTGTGAGTTGACTGGCATCGATCAGTCAGTTCTAGAACGGGCATTCAGTTTCCGAACAGTTGAGGCCAAGCAGGAGAAAGTTTCAACTACGCTGAACGTGGCTCAGGTGGGTGAAACATAATTTATAGAAGAAAGTTTTTTAAGAGTCTATGCTATTTTTATGTAACTATAAAGAAGAGTTTTATTTTGCAGGCTATTATCTCAACTTTCTTGCTATATTCCAGGCATCATTCTAGGCATTGGGACACAGCAGTAAACTAAACAGATAGGGATCCTTACTGCCATGGAGCTTAAAATTCTGGCAGTGGGAACTAGGCAATAAATAAATGATATAGCAAGCTAGTAGGTGGTAAGTACAGTGGGCAAAGAGAAAAAGTAGAGCAGAGTAAAGGACATCCACAGGACCAGGGAAGGAGGGTCAGAGTGAGGTGGGAAACCACTGGAGGGTTTTGAGCAGAAGAGGAGTGAGATGCCTTGTATTTCAAAGGACTGCTGTGGCTGCAGTCTGGAGAGCAGAGGGGAAGGGAGGGAGGGGTCACTGGGGGGGACCTTTAAGGAGACATGCATCAACCCAGACATGATGGCGGCTTGAACCAGGTGGCCACAATGCAGTCATTGAGAAGTGGTCACATTCTGGATATCATTTGAAGGTAGAGGCTGATAGATTTGAGGAAGGCTTGACATGTGGTATAAGAGGAAAAAGAGTCAAGGATGATTCAATGCCTTTGGCCCAAGCAGCTGGAAACACGGAGTTGCCATTTATTTTTTGGTGAAGACAGTGGGAGAAACCAGTTTTGTGGTCAACTGGCCAAATTGGCCTCCCTGCCTTCCGTATTGTTCCCCCTCTAACCTCTATGCTGAGGCCAGTGAAGTCTTTCTAAGACACAAATCTGAGCTGTCGTCTTCTCCCCTTCTGCTTCAGGTTAAATGAATGGATGTTGGATGGATGCGTGTACACGTGCTCGGGTACCCGGGTGGCTTCTGGAGCCCCATTCAGTGTAAACCCTTTTCTAACCCTGTGGCTTCGACATTTTCCCTCCAGTCAGTGCTGATTCAGGCTAGAATAAAATGACTAATTTAGGACTTTTCCCACTCTGGTCTACTTTGTCCAACTGTATTCCTTTGTCTCATCCTCCTTGTACCTATCGTTAAGCCTCTGGAAGACAGCAGAGTGGCTTTCTCTCTGTTGCTCTGAGCTGGTCTTTCCTACTAACCCAAGAATGCCTGCATGTCCTTAGCTTCCTTCAGCGTTGCTTTCTCATTTTAGTGAGTTAATTTGGCTGTGGCAAATACTATAACTTTGTGGAAATTTGGTTTGTAGCAATCCTTTCCTAGCTGTAACTATTATCTGTCCTTCCTCCTAAATGACTGCTTCTGTTGTCACTCTGTACAAATCCACCTCACTCAAAGCGAGATGGCGCGTGACAGACTCACTCAAGAAAATGTTGCAGAGAGCCTGCGCAGCACAAGCCCCACGGAGACCATTAGTAGGGAAATGAGGGATTAAGGAAGACTCGTGGAGAAGACTGGAGGGTTTACGTGTGTAAAGAATGGGCGAAAGGGCATGCTAAAAGAAAAAAAAGTGAGAAAAGCCGGGTTCGGAGTACGTATGAGGAAAAGGATCGATCAGGCTTGCCTACAGCTTTAGAGAAGTGAAAGGGGTTCAGAGCAGCGTTGCTGGAAAGGTGAAGTCTGGAGTCGGAGAGGAAAGACTGCAGCAGTCTTCAAATTCGAGTGCGCATCAGCCACCCGGAGGACTGGCTTGTTAAACGCAGTTTGCAGACCGCACCTCCAGCGTGTTTGATTCAGTGGGTCTGAGATGGGACTGAAAAATTTGTATTTCTAATAAGTTTAAAGATGACACTGCTGCTGCTCTTGGTCCAGGATCACATTTTGAGAACCACAGAGTTCGGACGTTTTCAATAGCCGGAGTGGGAGTTGTTAAGTAGGTAGTATCGCCATGAAAAACACGTGTTGTTTATGAAGGCCCTTTAGGAATGTACATATTTGGGGTCTTTTTAAAATCGTGTTTTACTCTTGCTTTTATAATCCATCCTTTGTGGAAACCAGACCCAGGTGCCTCTTAATTTACAAGCTTATTTTAGTCATCTTACATCACTAAGTAAAACTTTTCTGTATTTTTTTAACCTTTGAAATAAAAGAATTTGGCAATTGAGCTCCTCAGTTATTCAGCCCTTTAATCAAGTTTTTTTTTTTTTTAATGTAGTGTTCAGGTATCTGGTTCTACCTATCTTATTGCCCAGTAGGTTTTGATTCTGTGAGAAGTGATTTGTCTGATTAGCTTTTCCTCATAGCTTCAATTCTTGGGCCCCACTATCGTTTTTATTGCCTCATGCCTCATTTTCCCAGAGCATGTAGATCTCTCCCCAGATAGGATGAATATGACAATAATGGAAACTCAAGTATCATTCAGCTTCTACTGCATACTCTGTCCTTGGCTTCTAAGGCCCTCTGGAATCTGACCTTACGCAGCTTATCTCAGTTTATGCCTTGCTAGTTCTCTAAATGCCATGCTTATTTTTACCTGGTGCCTTTGCTCCTGCTTGCCTGTCACCGCCCCATGTCCTTGTTCATTCCTTCTGCCTGTCCAAATGGTCCACCCAGTGGCACCCCACCCAAGGAGCCTTCTTTGATCAAGTAGGCGCCCTGAAGGCCCCTTCTCTGAACTCCCTTTTCTTCCATGTCTGGCATCTGCCCTCCGATTGTGCCGTTTGTGTTCATTTGATCTCCCCAGCTCCACTCTAAGCCCCTGGAGAGTAGGCACCATGTCTGTGCATAGTGGGCCATGCACATACTGTCCTGAGCCACCCCTGATCCCGGCCATCTCTGGAGTGAATTCCATCTGGGATTTTCCTCTGTGAGCTCCAGGCAGCTACAGAAATGCATAATCTTTTCATGGCATGCTTGGAAACTGATGTGGTGAATCAGTGCACTTGGTGTCTTCCCTCATTTCTCCACACCTTATTAGTGATCCTTAAACGGGAGTAAACATTCTTGCCCCTACTGCTTTGTGGGGTACTATTGTGTAGATTAGAAAGCATGAATCAGGCTCAAGAAGTTAGGGATTGGCAGCCCCTGGGGTCAGATATAGCTTGATAGGCATATTTTATTTGAATAAAGAGTAGTTTTTTCTTTGGTTTTGTTTGTTTGCTTTTTAAATTTTAAATACGAGTGTCTTTAACCTGGAATACATCCTCTAACCACTACGAAGCCACTACTTTCTGTTCCTTTCTATCACACAGTCCCTGGAAGCATTTAACTTTGATACCCCTTGGCATAAGAATTTGTTTGAAGGAAGCAAAGAAGATTAATATTTGCTCAGAATACACTTTAAAAAATGTAAAATAGTTTACCAGAATAAGTTATCGTTGTCGGTTTAGTTGTATATTGAAATGGTGGTTTGTTGAAAGCAGATAGCATACAGCTAAAAAAGTTGGATGACATTAAGATGAAAAAGGATTTATTTACAAATACATGGTGTTTTAAGGTTGTGCATTTTGAGATAACTTGAATTTACAAGAAGAAAAAGGAAAGGGCTTGTGAAGTAGTAATAGAGGAAAAGGATACTTAAAAAGTCATAATATCAATACATTTATAGACTATCAGCCAGGCACTGTTCTAAGCACTTAAATTACCTATTTTAAGAAAGTAAAAACTAGAATAAAGGGTATTGGGGAAAGGATATGCATCTAAATTATATTTTGGCTTCTTTTTCTGTTTTAGCATTTTATATGCATTTTCTACTATGGAGTTACTCCCTCCCATTTTTTTGCCAACTCCTGGGTATATTTTCTAAGCCCGATTGGAGTAACTGTCTGAGATTGAGGGAGGAAAGTTGGGGATTAGCACATAAGTGTCAGATGAAGGGAAAAGTTGCTCTTTCCATCTGTGATGTGTTGCCAGGGAAGTGAATGTGTTGTTAAAGTTGTTACACTCATTCAGGAAGAAATGTGGAAAAGGTATTCCTACGTAATCTAACAAGTTTTGTTCTTTATAAAATAAAAAAGTACCGGTTTATTTTAACATTCACCCCTGACTTTCTGCTTACAAGCAGCAAAATATATACATCTGGCCGGCATGTTAAAAACTAACAAAACCTCGAGTTTTCCCTTCCCAAGGCTGATTCCTTCTTACGTTACTGACACTTATCTCCAGGCATCCCCAGAAGGACTGGCATTAAATGTCTGATTGGTACTTGCTATGCGCCAGAGGCACCCGACACGCTGAGGGCTGTTAGGTTCTCCCGTCCACACCTCACTTCCTCCAGGCATTGCATTCCAAGCCAAGAGTCATAGAGATAGATATACATGTCTTTTACTTCTTCTTTGTCCAGTAGCTCTGAACACCTTTAAAAATAAATAAATAAGCCCATAAAATGGGTTTATTTCATACTACAACTTAATAGAATGCACTGTGGAAGATTTTTTTAAATACTCAAAAGGGTGAATAAAGAAAAAAATTTTACAGATTCCGTCAGTCAAAGCCATTTTAATGTATTTCCTTTGCATTTCCTTTCCTATGTGTAAGGGTTTAAAAAAGCATTTGTTATTAAGTACACAGTTTTTGAGTTTTCACATAACATAAGCATTTCCATTTCATTACCTAATTGTCATAACTGTCATTCTTCAATGACTATGTAACATTCCTTTCAGTGGGTATTTATTTTACTACCTTCCATTGTTGGACTTCTAAATTGCCTCTGATTTCTTTCTGTTCCATAACATTGAGATGAATATCTTTGTGGTGAAAGCTTTTGCAATATTTAGAATTATTTTCCTGGTATGTGTAAAAATAAAACTGCATGTAAACAATTTACCTAATTCTATTAAAGTCTTACTGTTTATCCAGAGTATAATAAAAACTGGTTCTGATAAGAAATTGAAATAAAAGGGCTTTATATGTTTAAATATATATATCTGCCTTATTTTATTGAAATCAAGCATTGTAGCAATTGTAGGTATTAAGTTTTTCTTTCTCTTTTTAATAGGCTTATTATGCCCGTGACGCTCTGGCTAAAAACCTCTACAGCAGGTTGTTTTCATGGTTGGTAAATCGAATCAATGAAAGCATTAAGGTACTTCATCTCTTTAAGCAAAGAAATCAGTTGTAATAAATGGTATTCACAATATAAACATTAAGTTGAAGAAAGTTTAATTTTGTAAATAGGTAATTTATTACCACTTATAAAGATTATTCCTTAAAAAGAATTTACCTTAAGATTGAAATTTGTCAGAGATTTTGTTTATTTTATTTTGCTATGTGTGTTGTCTCTCACTGGTGAATAGTCTAATATTTTTTGTGGAGTTACTCAGAGAATCAGCATCCCAGGGCCTGGTCTGGCTCATCTGCTAACTAGTTGTACACATTCAGCTGAAAAGGTCACTTTACCTCACTAGGTTAATATGTTCTTCATTAAAATGGAGGTGTTAAACTAGGTGATTTTGAAAGGCCCTACCTCTTGTAAGATTAGGTGATTTTTTTTTTTTTTAATAATGAAAACTAATACCTTCTTGGAATAAGTCACCTATTATTAAAATTTTTAAAAGATTCCATTCCAGTAGCCCATCTCATAAGTTTAAAATAAAACCAAACAAATTATAGTTATTCTCCGAGTTAAGAAACACAGTTAACCTGTAATATACGTCTTGATGCTTGTCATGTTGTATTTTATGCCTAATTAATTTGAAACTTTTTTTAAGGCACAAACAAAAGTGAGAAAGAAGGTTATGGGTGTTTTGGACATTTATGGCTTTGAAATTTTTGAGGTAAGATTTAAAAAGTTTCTTGTTAGCACTTTTATTAAAGTATAATAGTTAGAAATTAAATCCTATATTTTATAGATATTTATTATAACTTTGAATCTACAAATAAGCTTTTGTGCAGATGTAACAAAATTTGGTTGTGTGTACATGTTTATGTGTTCAGTGCTGAGAGCCAGCTACAATGCTGTTTAAAAAGAACTTCTTATATCAGTACTTCTGAAATTGCAAATTTAAAATTTGTACTGCAAGGCTTCTGATGAGCTACATGATTATGCCTGTGGCCATTTTCTCATTTGTAGGTTGCTTGGAAAGTGAGGTAGGTTGGTGCCATGGGAAAAGCCAGAAGGGGATGGCCAAATATGGGTCTTGGCCTTGCCTGGCTGGTCATTTTCTCCGTGAGACTCAGGGACACAGGGTCTGCATTAGGCGAGTCATTGAGTCTCCTCCAGGTCTCGTCCAGCTGTGATCTCATGACAATGAATTCTGCTGCAGAGGTTGAAATACTTTCTGCTGAAGTTCATATTGAATTTTTAAAAATGATTGTATCTTGCTACGAATTAAATATTTAAACATACACTTATGTTAGAATTTCCTTTCCACCTTCTTGCTAACTTTGACATTTAGAAGCAATTTTAAGGACCTATTAAAACACTTATTCTTGCTTTTAGGAGTGGTATTTTAGTTTGCTTCCTGGAAATAACAAGTAGATCAGGCTCCTCCTTTTTTAATTCTCCCCAAGTAATGATTTGTGAATTTACGTAACTAGGCCCAGAATGACCACCCAAAGAATTTATGTGTTCCAAAGATTAGGGTCACAGAATCATAGAGAAAGCATCAGAGTATTCTCTGCAGCTGACTTTTCTAGCAAATGCCTTTTTCTTATAATAGTCATTTTTATAATAGTATGTTCTCCCTCAATGATGTTTCATATTTAGCAGCTAGTGGTAAACACTTACCAACGACTGACTGTATGCAAGCATTATGGTAAGTGTTGTGTTGTATGGTCTGATTTAATTTTCAAAATAACCTCACAAAGTAGCTGTTACTATTATTCCCATTTTACAGATGAGAAAGCGAGGCCCAGAAGTTCATGTAAGTCCCGCAAGTTACATGGCTATGTAGTGGCGGACCCAGGACCTAAACCCCAGGTCCCTAATATTTTCATTTATGGCTTTTCTTTCCTGCTAGGGATGAGACCAAGACAGTTTCTTTATATTTCTCCCCAAACTAACAGGTTCCCCAATATCTGGAAATAAGGAAAACAGCAAACATTCTGATAAGTCTCTGACCCCCCTGTTTCCCCGCTCTTGTCATCACTCCAAGCGCCTGGCCAGCATCGGGAGCCTTCCCAGATGGAAGCATGTGTGCCGGCAGCTGTCCCCGAGTGGGCCCCCAGCTCACAGCTCTTTAGCACAAAGTCTGCTTGTACTGCTGCCCCTTGAGCAGAATCTGCCAAGGAATCTGCCAGTCTTTTGGTAAAAGAGAAGAATTTGAGGTTTGTGAGTTAGGAGAATTGCTTGAGTATACTCAGAAATCACTCTGTCTAAATTAATGTATTTCTAGCAAGACCTCAGGTCACTGTCGCTAAATGGACACAATGTCAAAGTGATTGTTTATAGTTGGCAGGGAAGAATATTTCTTACCTGGCACATTGCTGATCTAGATTTAAGTGGTTTCAAGAGCAAGGCAGATGGTAGGCAGAGATTTCACTGGAAAGTTAGAATGGAATTCAATGATATTTCTAAAATAAAAGAAACTGATTTTATTTTAATTTTGCCAGAAAAAGACATTGATTTTAAGCCAGTGGACAGGTGCTTAATGTCATGTCATAATACATGGAAACTTTTAAAAATAGGATAATGGCATTATGCTGGGATATCCACTTAGCTTCCTCTTCCGGTAGGTCCTAAGATCTGATTAGCCATGGGAAAGGAGACCCATATGGCACTCTAAGGAAACTGGGTTATACCTCATGAACAATTTGAGTCATTTCTCAGATATTTATTATTTACCAGATACCAGGAGAAAACAGGTGTTCCTTGTCTGCGTGGAGCTTACAGTCTTGGCCCTAAGATTGAGAGCCCGTTGCTGCAGGGGATACGTCCTGTTGGGTAGGAAGGTCTAATCGGGAAACTAGATTACTTTTCAAAGTATGTTTGCTACAGATCTAATCAGAATAGAAGCTGAATGTTCGTGAGTAAAACATCCTTAAACTTAGCACTGGACGAAATACCCTTCGGCAATCCAGGAATATCTTTCACATATGGTTTATTCAGGTTTCTCTCCAAGCCCATCTTGCTCAGCATGTCTTCCTTCTGCAATCATACCATCATTTTTCTCAACACTGTTACCACTAGAGACTTTAATATATTTCTAAATATTTTTCTCCGTTTCTTCAGAGGAATACTCTACTTCAGAAATTCACACTTAGCTGCAAATTGGAATCACCTACCAAGCTTTTGAAACTTCAGATGTCTAGGCTGTACCCAGACCAATTATATCAGAATCTCTGGGGGTGGGGCCCCTGCAGCAGTATTTTTAAAATTCCAAGGTGATCCCTGTGTGCCGTAACAGTTGAGACCAAATGCTCACTCCAGAGTGAACTGTAAATTGCAAATATATGTGGTGTTATGCTGTTTGACCTCTTGCACAATATTGAGCCTTACTTGATGTTCATCTATATAAAAATCTAGTCTGTGCATAAATAATATACTTAAAACCAAACAAATTATATTTTTATTCTTCTTAAACAAAACTTGGAGCCAAAGCCAAATCCAGTCAGTTCTATGTCTATAGCAAAGCATACAATGGCCATAACATCATTAAAAGTTAATTTTCCTTCTCTATGCAGTAAATGCTTTGTTTTTCTTCCCCTACTCCCACCCAGTTCCTTGAGAGAATTAAGATTTGTTTTTTTGTTATAATTAGTTGTTCTCTGCATTTTCCTAATCTCAGATTGATCCTCAAGCATTTTGATTTTTAATACCCTGTTTATTATTTATTTTATAAACACATTTATTTGAGGGGAAGTCAGAATAGAGATTTGGTTAAGTGCTTTTTTAAATACTTTTACTTCTTGATGTAGAATTACAAAATTTTTGTCTCTTCTCTAAGAAATTATTCACATACACACCCCAGATGCAAGCCTACATTTTCCTGGATTCTCAGCAATGTTAGAGCTCATAGAAACATCAGCAAGTGCATAGTATTGAACATTAGGAAACCAAGATAATTAAGGACTTAAAAGTACTGCAAGCTGAAGTACAAGGGGTCAGGATATAGAACAATATTCAGATCCACATCAATGCAAAAATGATATTTTCCACCAGGTGAAAATAAACTGATAGAGTATAAATAAAGTTCATTTTTTTTCCTTGTTCTTTTGTGAAAATTAGCTGTAGGATTTAAGAGTTCTGCCTTTTAGAATACCCTGGGCATCACTTTAAAAACTGGACCATAAAGGGCCAGAACATTTTTTTTTTTTAATGTGTCTGATTCTGCCTCGTGACCCCACTGAGAGTCTCCATGAAACTGCTTTTTAGCTGAACTGGTGGAAACCTTTCATTCCCTTTCGTCCGTCTCTAAACGGAAGAGGGAAATTGATGCATTAAACCATGGGATGATGACACATGGATTTGACTGCAAAACATTCCAGTACCAGCTGGGTGAATAAGCCCTGCCTTGCTGGCTGCGTGTGATCTGATGTCAGTTTGGAAAACAGATGAGTGGAACATTGATACCAAAAATAAGATGATATGAATTAAATTCATAGAGGAAAAAACAATCTAGCTGTAAATCCCAGTAGAACATAAGTCCGGCTTTCCAAAGGAAGAAAATTATAATCCAAATACTCCAATTCCACACCATTAAGTTTGGACGTTCTTATAACTGAAAACATGATCTGTGTCATCTGAGAAGTATTTGTTGCATCTCCATAAAAGAACAAATGCTTTTCTTTTTAAAAAAATGATATGAAATTCAAAAGTAAGTTGAGCAATCTGCATTGATTCAGCTCTTTTTCTAAATACTTATCTGATAGGTATTAAAGTTGGCAGGTGGTTTACTAGCATAATCTAATTAATCATTTATGTTCTGTAGACCAAAGCAAACAGTGGTGGCTGATTATTTCACTTTTCATATAGTTGAGCTAGTTTCATACAGGCAAAGTGCTAGTTATTTTTAACTGTTCCTTTATGCACCTTATCGAAAGTGACCCATATACGGTAAGAATAGGACAGGCTAGACGAAATACTTCTTTCAAATAGAACAATCTAACTTTTGCGCAAGAGCCAGTGTAGCCTAGGACGTTGATCATTGGATTTGTTTTCTAAATTGTTTTTAGTTCTGATTATAGTCAACACCTTCTCTTCTGGTTTTTGGTCTTTAATTTTGTTCTTCACGTGCTAGAGAACTTACAGTTAAAGAAAAAGGAAACAATTTAAAGTAGATTTAAAAATGAAAATGGTACTGTTAACTGTGGTTCGTAATATATATGCACATCATTACTCTTGCTCTAACTTTTTAAATGAAAGGCTATTTAAAAACATTTAAGCACTGTAACACTGTTTTTCTTAAAAATTTGCTATATTTGCATGTATACCTAAAATAAAAATGTTATATATTATAAAGAGAATTTTCCTAAAACTTGAGGCAATCATTCAATTTTGTAAATGTCTAAAAAGTAGAATACTTAAATGTTAAATATTTTTCTCATATATTTTGAGGATTTTTTAAAAGTTTACTTCTGAAAAAAATCAGTTCTTGATTTGGATCCTATTTCTTGACATCGTGATATTTAAAAATGGATTGTGGTTTAAGTGTATTGTATTTTTCTATAGGAATAGCATTATAATCAGGGGCTGTCAAAGACCTTACACCAAATAAATCTTTGTTAGGACCATCAGCACATTTTACAGCAGTAATATAGCCCGACTTCTCTAAAGCAGTGATACTAGGCTCAAAATCCTGTAACTAGATAAATTAGTTTATCTCATTTATGAATTTGTTGTTTCATCTATTATGCAAGAGACTGCACTGTATGTAAAATTTAGAAACCCAGTCCAACATGTCATATCCAAAATTTGACTCCAAATGAAAGTGCGGAAGTATAACATTTTTATATAATTAACAATACTTTTTGCTTAAAAAGTCATGGTCTTTGTGTTTGAACTGCTCACTGTGACACTAATATTCACTTGCACACTCCTCATCTCGCCATCCCAAATACAGAGGGGATAGAGCTGCCTCCTGCATTTGCTATCTTCCTTCCAATATTTATTATTTAAAGTGTGTAAGAGTTTTAAAAATATGTGTTCCTTAAAGAGTATAAAATATCATTAGCCTCCTCTGTTGCTGAAGAGAATATATAAATAGGCCAGTATTTTGGACACATCTTTCAAAATCATTCCACATGGAAAGTTTGTGATTGATGCTTATGAGTATAAACCAGTTATAAACTCTATGTGGAGTATGATTTTCTGTTTCTTTGATGTTGAAAGGATGGACTCAAAGTCTAGAATCTTTGAAACAAGACCTTGAGTTTAAAATTTGGGTATATTATATCCTTCTAAACATAGTAAGTGCTCACTATCCCAATCTACAGTTGGCAAAATATAGTGTGAAATAGAATAGCATAGAACCCGGACACCTTGCTGTTTACCTGTGTTCTCTAAAGCAGCCTGAGCTGCATTCAAGGGGATTGTATAATAGAGATCCCAGGATGTACTTGCTTGAAGATGCTTCTAAAAGTTTTCTTTTTATCCCTCAGTCTTTAGGGATAAATGTGGGTAAGACAATAGAGAAAAATTGCATGCATGGAGCATGGGTAGAAAACTGGAAACAGCGATGAGTCACTCATGAGGACAAGCTTCTGCCCACTTCCTCCTTTGGAGGCTTCGATTCATGAGACCCACACATGGGAGAGCTGCCCAGCCCAGGGACTGCTGGCTACTCACACAGTTCTTGACAAACTAAAGAAAGTCTCCAAATATAAAGTTGCTCTGGAGCCTTCATATTTATGTGATGGTTTCTAGAAACAGTTTATCTAATTTATGAAGGGGAAGGGGACCCAAGTTGAACAACCTGGTGTTAATTTAATACCTATATAAATGGAACAAGGTGTTGGACCTGTGGAAGTTGTAGTTCTATGAACTCTTACCAGGCTGTTCCTTGATTTTCTCTGCAAGTTACTATTTGTTCACTAAGTTTTTGCAAGTTATTTTAAATCATGTGTGAAGTCCCATTTCCCTCCAAATTTGAACAGTGGCAACAACTTAGATCACAAAAGCTGTGTCTTTAGCCTTCACTTTCAGCAGTAAATAGCACTCTGGTGATCCTTGACATGTTTTAGAGGCTTTGAAGGTTTGTTTGCAATAGATGCTGATTTCTAAGGGAAAGTAGGTTAATTTCTACATTGATGATTGTGCTATTCTGTTTGCAGGGGTTTTTTGTTTTTTAAATTTTAGCATTAGAATAAGGTTGGAGAGTCAAGTTTTTGTTCTTTGGCTGTCTCCAGAACACTTCTTGCCACCTTGTTTGTTTTTGAAGGAGAGGTTTTAGTATAGTACCACACAGGACTGGGTAGCCGGGACGGGAAAGAGGAGGTACTTCTGATCTTGCTGGGTCTCTTCACTGTTTGGTAATCTGCCAGCTAACTCTTACTCTTTTTTTTTTTTTGAGAAGACAGGGTCTTGCTCTGTTGCCCGGGCTAGAGTGCAGTGGCATCATCGTAGCTCACTACAATCTCAAACTCCTGGGCTCCAGTGATCCTTCTGCCTGAGCTTCCCAAGTAACTGGGACTGCAGGCACATGCCAATATGCCCAGCTAATTTTTGTATTTTTTATAGAGATGAGGTCTCATTCTTGCTCACGCTGGTCTTGAACTCCTGGCCTCAAGCAATCCTCCCGCCTCGGCCTTTCTAAGTGCTAGGATTACAGGTGTGAACCATCGCACCTGGCCGGCCACTGACTCTTTTGGTGGATGTTGGCCTTGGATAAATGTCATGTACATTTTCTTTTTCCTGATAATTTAGAATTAGAAGCATTAGATTCTGAAGGCTTAAAGCTTCAGTCAGTTATATGATTTATCATTATTTCAGTCAAAGCATTTTTGTCCTGGATAGCTCTTCCCTAGCAGAACCACAGTTGAGATACCACATGGAGGTATTGTGGTCCTGTTTTTTGAATTGATTGGACATGTGTCTTGATCTAAAGTTTTATGCCAATTAAAACTATAGCTTGAATGGTAAAAGCTGTCATTTGTGACAATGAATAACTGTCAATAAGTGTTTACTTTTAGAAGTTCATTGCTAATTAAGAACTGACTGCATTTCGTGTAATCTGTCCCTTTTTGCGCCAGAATGCAGTAAGTATGAACTGTTTGCAGTGCCAGTCTGTTGCATGCTCCTGTGTTAATAGCTTCTCTAGTTGTGTGAGTTTTGCAGTAAATGGTTGTTGATTAACTGTGTGGATATGAAATACGGAATTCATACAGGAATTTCTAAAGGTTAAAGACATATTTAATTTAGCTTTTACTTATTCCTTAAGCTGTGCTATAATTGTGAAGCTTTGCCTCTGGTTTCTAATTGCTTGTGTGTTTCATAGTCCTGTTTTAGAAGTGTACTTCAAGCTGTTCGTAGCCACCAGTGTGTGTGAGGACACTAGTTGCTTTCCCCTTCCTTCTCCTCATTAATTGCCACTTGAGGATTTAGCATAATTGGGTTGAAATTGCTTCATGGGAACAGACTTGCCAAATAACAGAAAAGGTTTACTCCATGAGTTTGTTTTCTAAAACAAATCAAAGATCTGCTCTTGTAAGCCATTAAAAGTTTAATTTTGTTTATAAGTTTTTCATTTGTGGTAGTTGCATTACATAAGGACATGTTTTACCAAACTAAAAAGCTAGATTTTCTCACATATGAAATGTCTTTATGCTAATTATAATAATAAGAAGGCATCTATGCCAGATTGACTTCAGTTCCTAATCATAATTGTTAGCTCTGAGGATTTGAGCACAGGGTTTTAAAAAATTTCTGTGAAAATGAATACTGAGGAAGACCCTTTGTGTCTGAGACTATATTTGTTGAAAGTATTGAAAATAAATGTTTGCCGTTTAGCAGGAACCTTCAGCATTTAAAAAAAATAAACTTTTATCCGGGACTAGATTTAGCATTAGCAAGTAAGTCAATGGTAGTGTATTCATATGTGTCACTTACAGTTTAGAGTTAAAAACTTCCGCTGATCAGTTCATCACTGGTGATTAGAAATCCTTAGCTGACTCCCAGGAGAAAATGTGGTGAGATGTTGCATCATAAGTATCATTTAAAAATTTTCCCAGGTAGGCTCAAAGTTGATTTTAAGAGATCAACTTTCAAAAAGCTCTTTGACTTCTTCCCTTTTGTCCTTTATGGAGAGATCTGGAGGCCTGTTGCTCTGCATATCCACAAGGAGCGGTGAGCTTCAGCTACACCACTGCATGTGGACCCTTCTTGCTCATTAGACCAGGACGGGCCACTTCAGTGGGAGAAGAATCATACTGTTCTGTGCTCCACTTGGTAAAGGGGAGAGACGGAGGTGAAAATAACAAGTTTTAGTGCCAGATCTGCCTCTTCCTGGAAGGTGTGGTTCTCGGTGAAATGTATTCACCCAATAGACATGTGCTTTGTACACTCAATATGTACAGCAATACACTAAGCCCTGTGGATTGTTCAGAAATGATTTAGGCTGGAGCTTCCCTCAGAGAATTCACACGAGATAACTCTAATATGCAGGATAAACTGCTGAAACACATTAAGAGGGATCAAGTGTGTTGGGCCTTCTGAGAAGACAGAGACTGTTTCTAGCTAGGGAGGTGATTTTGATGGTTTAATTCCCTTGGGGCTCTATTTGGTAGGAACTTCATTCCTTCATTTGTTCACCCAGTTCATACTGAGTACCTGCGAGGTGTGAGGTGCTGTGTGAGGCCGAGGAGCACAGTGAACAAGAGAGTGTGGTCGCCTTGTCCTTAAGGAATGTGCAGCCTAGTGAGGCAGATGAGTATGGAACTAATCAACACGTGTGTACACTTACGTACACACATGTTCATCGAACATGTTTTATAAAAAGGGCAGGGCATAGGAGTCAGTAGGGGATCTGACCCTGGCAGGGGGGTGGATGGGGGTAAGAGGTCAGGTCAGAAGGACTTTCTTGAGCTCTAAAGTTTCACCTGAGAATGGAAGATTGAGGACCTGGTGACAGAAATTGTAAATATCACTGTGTCTTTGCTGATCCTTCAGGGGAATTATTTTTTAAACATGTGCAGAGTGTTTTTCTGTCAACTAAAAATCTTCATGCTTCAAATACTGCATCATTTGTGTATACTTCATTCATTCACTTTCTCGGGAAGCATTCCTCGAGTGCCGCAGTGGGCAAGCGTCTGTCCTGGGAGCCGTGTGCTGGGCCGCAGTTAAATCTGAAAGACCGTGTGTGGCATTTCTCATGGATTGAGGTGTCTGAGTGTCATTGTTATGGGAGAACTAGTGACATGATTTATAAGGCTTTTTTCATTTTCTTCATGCAGGACAACAGCTTTGAGCAGTTTATTATTAATTATTGTAATGAGAAGCTGCAGCAGATCTTCATTGAACTTACCCTTAAAGAAGAACAAGAGGAGTATATACGGGAGGTAATGTTGAAATGCTTTTTCAAAATGTTGGTCCTTTGTTACTCATAATATAAATTCCAGATTCAGAAGATGGTCTAAACATGACCCTGGAATCAGGTTTATCTAAGTTTAGTCAAATTGTGGTTTTTTAAAAATATGTTTGGTATGACATCTAAGCAAAGTGGGATTTTCTTTTTTACTGGAATACTGGTGCCCAGAATGTTGCCTAGCACATAGTAGGTGCTCAATAAATATCAGTTGGCAGCCTCTAATCTCATTGGATTCCAACATAATGATGAAAAATAACAATGTGTTAAGAAAATAGTCTGAAGCTGGGCGCGGTGAGGCACTGCTATAATCCCAACTACTTGGGAAGCTGGGATGGGAGGATTGCTTAAACCCAGAAATTCGAGACCACCCTGGGCAACCTAGTGAGACCCTGTCTCAAAAAAATAAAAGAAAGAAAATAAATAGTCCAAGATAGCAGTCATGGAAGGCTTATAACTGCAAAGGACAGCACAAGGGAATTTTGGGGACTGATTATGGTGGTGGTTACATGATACTATGCATTTGCCAAAACTTAAAAGAGCTATATACCAGAAATAGTCTCACTGTAAGGAGATTTGAAAATATTTTGAGACTTTGCTCAATCTCAATCAAAAGCATTGCTTTTCAAAATTTATAATAAAATAGGTAACATTTGTTGTATGCTTGCTACATATGAGGTATTATATTAAGTGCTTTGTATAAATTATCTCATTTAATGTAATTCAAAAATAACCAGAAGTAATGTTTGCAAAGTCCTTGCATTTTTAAAACACATACCTGGTTTTCACTCTTTCATTTTTTAAATAGCCAGTCTTTTTCCAGGTATAAAATTATTTATTTCAAAAAAATAAAGGGGAAGAATTATTTTACGGTCTATATTTTTGTTTCCTTTTCATTTATTTTTTTAATATTTTGGTAATGATATTGCCCATTTTCTTTAGTGTCATTTTAAGCTGTTAAGGACACAGAATCCTCTTTTCTTTTGTTTTTCAATATAGATTTTTCTAATGTGATTATTATCCCCAGTGACTTAGTAAAACAACCCATTTACTCTAAAGCTAAATCATAAATATTTCATCTTGATTTTAGAATGCTCGATGTTTTAGAAATGTTTTATACTTCTCCGGCACTTTTTGGTAACATAAATATCCTAAAAGCAAGATTCATTCTCTTCCTGTCTTTTCATCATAGAGAATGCCCAAACTTTGATGTGTAACTTAAAACAGTTTGTACAGATTGTCTAAAACACTTCTAAGAGTATATAGGAAGATTCCTAGATTGCTGTATGAATCAAATTGTCTCCCCCTAGAAGAAAAATAAATGTTTATACTTACAGACAAAGTGTAAGCAGACACAGAATGATTACATTTGGCCTTACAGATTTGGCTTTGTAGCTAGCATTAGAACCAGTGGATAGGTTTTCCTGTCTTTCCTTATGTTGAACATATTAATACTTTGTCTTGACACAGGGCTTTTTTTTATACTTGAAATAGTTAACTTCCCTACAACATAAGATTGCCTCTAAAATTAATTTTTTCCTTGTGATTACAAATTAAGAACAGAAAAATCTGGGCCTTAAATTCTTGGGATCAAGTTCGAACTTATTTCCTTATAAACACTGTAAATATACACAGAGTAATATTGACCCAAGGGCCTGTTGAGTAAATATTTGGCCCACGGCCAGTGAAGTGCATGGGAAATTGCTGCAGATGGGAGAGTGGAATGGGAGACAGTTTCAGAATAGGTCAAGGGCATGCGCTTCAGTCAGTTTATGTCAGCAGTGGGTTGCTGCATTAAGAAAGTTTTGGGAACTGAATATGACATTTGCAGCATCAATTCTGTAAACGAAATAAATTCAGAGAAGAAGTGAAATATGGTAAGATGGGCAAAGTCTGTTTTATGGGCGGTAGTGTTGTGGCTTTGTCGTATGTGATTTGATTTTGTTCTATTTTTTAGGACATAGAGTGGACTCACATTGACTACTTCAATAATGCTATCATATGTGACCTAATAGAAAATGTGAGTACTTAGGTACAGTTTTCTAAAGAATGTTTTTTCAGTAATATAATTCACTAATTATAAATGTTCTCACTGCCTTCGATTTTAAGCATTAATATTATCACTCTTTTACACTTTTTTTTTAAGGGACTACAGAGTTCTGGAGACTTTATTGTAGCCCTAAGATATCACATGCAGTTTTTGAACACATATATAAACAGCCGGACACTTTGATACTTAGCCAGGGTCCCCCAAGACCATCCTGTTTTCATATTACAGAGCCCTTTTATGACCTTCAGACACCAGGCCCTTAAATGCACCAGCCTTTTTTGTGTCGTTGGAGCCAGGTCCAATCCATGGCTCCTGGGAATGTGGATTCTTGGTCAGAGTACGCTCTGAGCAGCCACCCAGTGTTTTGCCAAACCAAAATATCCGTTTCATTTGTAAAACACTAGTGACCTCTTAACATACTGTCTACATTAAGATAAAAAGGGATAAAGGGACAATCTCTGGAGCTGAATTAAGCGGGACCCCAGAAGTGGCTCAGGTACAGATCTAGCACTGGTTCTGAGAATGTTGCGGAGGGTGTTGCATGTGTGACTGCAGGCGGCCAAGGACCCTGGAATTTTTCAGATGACCCAAATCCATGTGTATGTATGTGAAAAAACTTAAAGTATGAAAAATTATTGGATAATTTTTAGTAAGCTTTCTGCATCCAAGATTTTTGTTTTTAGATTGTATTCTGTAGTTTATCATAAATGAATTAATTGTAGGAAGACCGATTTGTGTGTGAAAACCAGGAAACTGTTATGTTATGTTTAGGATTACTAGTACTTTTGACTTCGATAAAGTAATTTGAGACGATGTGTAAACTTCATTGTCCTACAGTCTTTTTAGCAGTCAGTGGTAGGGGAATGCTGTGTTTCAGGAATACCATCACAGGCCCTGAATATGTAGCAGACCATTTTCTTTTCATCTTTAACAAGCCCTTTTGGAAATGACGTAATTAGCCATTATCTTTTTTCTTCAATATGCAAGATACTCCTGAAAGTTGCATCTTTGAATAAATTGAACATTAAAAGCAATATTCTAAATCATCACTATTTTTCAATAAAAATTAAACTTTGTTTTGGAAAATCTGAACTGTGTTGGAATGGGAACGCTAATATTCCACATAAACAATTTAAAACTCTAGTCTAAAATCCAGAAAATCAGTGGATTTCTTGAGAAATTTTCCTGGTAAATTTTATGAAGAAGATAATTTGCTGTGGGAACTTTAATTTTCAGAATTCTTGACTAGTATGTTTTCCTTTATAAACATAACATTGCACTTAATTATTCTCCCTTAAGAAGAGGAGTGGGGGAAAGAACAGTGGTAGTATACTTAAGTCAACTAGATTATCTCAGCCAAAAATCCCCTTGCATATATGATTAAAGAAACTCATGTTCACATAGGAGCCTGGGTACATAAAGGAAATGTTTCCTTCCAGCATCATTAAACAATAAAGTTTATTCTGGGGATGTTATGAACACACTTGATTCCTGAGAGTCCGCACTTCCCCTGGGTTTTGTGTGGAATAAGTAACTGCTGGTCAGAGGATGTCATGGCCTTGTGAGCAAAAGGGGAGAGGAACAGGGGACTTGGCCTTGGTGGAAGTGGGCGGGGTCGATGGTCAGTGGAGGGGGTTGTTTTGGAATTAAGACTTGTGAGCCTATAGGGGCAATCCAAGGAACCTCAGCCTTTGTTTAGCAAAGTAAAAGCTTCCTGATTTCTGATTCAGTTTAGGGCTGACTACTCTTGGAATAAATATGATCACAGGGTCTGAACGTGCAACAAATAAATTTTCATTTATGTTTTTCTGTGTAGAACAGGCATGTTATTCTAAAGAGGTATTCTTGGAAGCAGTTTGATTGCAATGATCATTGAAAGCAGCACTCCAAATCACAGCTTTCTTTATTTTGAACACATGAAGAATTTGGAAACAAAACCAATTTCTTTCTTAAACTGTGACTCAAAATACTGGACTTAAGAGACTGCTTTGTGATTTGCAACGTTATGGAGGCTGTATTGTCACATTAGTTTCTGGCTTTTAGATTTGTTTTTGAATCTTTGCAGCCTAACTTGTCTTTTTATAATAGTATGAATTTCAGTCATTAGCTGGCTAAGGTGGCTGAGGTCACTCCCACGTCCTGTTCTGTGGATGGCGAGAGACTGAGACGGACACATTCCTCACCCCTGCCACGCACACACCTGGGGACACTTTGGGAAAAAGCTGTTTCCTGTGGCTTTTGTTATTTGTTTTTGATTCCCTGCTTTTCATTGTAACTTAGCAGAATTTTCTTATGACTAAGTTAATTGTGTTTGATGGTATAATTAGGAATAATTATTAAAACAATACAGTGAGGAAGGAAGGAGACTTTTTTATTTCCTTTCTCCCAGAACACAAATGGAATCCTGGCCATGCTGGACGAAGAGTGCCTGAGGCCTGGCACGGTCACTGATGAGACCTTCCTAGAAAAGCTGAACCAGGTCTGCGCCACCCACCAGCACTTCGAGAGCAGGATGAGCAAGTGTTCTCGGTTCCTCAATGACACGACGCTGCCTCACAGCTGCTTCCGAATCCAGCATTATGCCGGCAAGGTATGGGGCGGCCATGAGCACCAGGCCTGAGCCAGGCCTGCTGAGCCCTTCCTGCGAGAAGGCGGTGCCCGAGGGATGGGCGCTCTCAGTAAGCACTGTTGACTGGCAAGGACAAATCGAGTTGCTGACGTAGTTGACCCAATAAGTGTTCAATAGAAATAGAATCCGGGCCATGGGGAGCAAAATCTCATTAATGTGGAGAACTGAAAGCAAAGCCAGTGAACTTAACAGAAAATCCCAATATATGTTTAAAAGTCGATTTTATTATTTTCAAGCTATATGCTATCCTATAAAAAATATCTCTTAACACTATTAAAGGAAATTTGCCAGTAAAAATTAGATGTCACTAAAGACTTACAATAAGGTTTTAAATGCACAAGCCACTTAGCAAAAATAAGGAATTCTTAGACTGAAATTTTGAAATGACACTGGGGGAAATAATACTTTTTTAAGAAAGCACTTACATGGTTACTATTTGACGGAATTAATTTCATGTCATCTAATATATAAAGAAAATGTTAAAAACAATCTTGATAATTGATTAATTTTTAGAATCCTAAAATATTATTTATTATAGTTAATACTTTCTTATAAGATTGCAGACTTCAAAGGGAAAAAATTTTAATTATGTATTTATAAACATTAAGTATGTATTATCTGAATTACCTTTAATTTCAAAATATTAAAGCTTGGTACTTCTTTTTTTAATTAGCCTAGATTATTAAAAGATACATTTCTGATCTATTTCTCTGCTGCTTCAGGATATCTATGAAAATGTTAGTGTTATTTCTGTTTTCCCCTGTCTGCTTTTAAACAGACTAGAATTGCCACATGAGAACTAAAAAATAAAAGTAAAACCTCAAAATATGTTCAGACACCAAAAAATTCCAAAATCCTTTGAAAATGTTATGATAACATTTTTGGAGTTTATTCTTGCAAATCTTGAATGGTAATAGAATTTATTTTGATCTCTTCTGTGATTTAGACAGATGGAATTTAAACTAGGAGATGAATTCGATATAGCGTGTGACTAATGTGTCGGGGACTTTTTGGTAGTGAAGGAAGAGGCTGCAGTGTGGATAGTCTTGGAATATTTTTAGCAGTTGTTTGACATTACAGCGTGCGGTGTGCCGGTGTTGAGTTCTGTATGCTGCTCATAGGTGCTGTACCAGGTGGAGGGATTTGTTGACAAAAACAACGACCTCCTCTATCGAGACCTGTCCCAGGCTATGTGGAAGGCCAGCCACGGCCTCATCAAGTCTTTGTTCCCCGAAGGGAATCCCACCAAGATCAACCTGAAAAGGCCTCCGACTGCAGGCTCTCAGTTCAAGGCATCCGTGGCCACTCTGATGAAAAACCTACAGACCAAGAACCCAAACTATATTAGGTACTTCTGGCATATAAAATTCTTTGACAGTTCAAACATGAGAGTGCTACGAAGGAATATCATGTTCTTGTTTGCTTTAATCTGAGTGTAGCAAAAGCAGAGGATACCTGATGTACTTACAGCAGAAATAATATCTGGGATTGGCTTAAAAAATTCTCTGCTGTCCTTTCCCCCAAAATAAGAAAGTTAAAAAAATGAAGAAAAAAAAGGCAGGGGGATGATAATGATACTTAATGAAGCTCAAGTTACTGGCATCTAGGGGTTTTCAACGTTCTGTATGTTTAATATTTTTTTTTAATGACACATTAAGAAACAAATGTAAGTGTTTTTTCTGATCAGGGTTTTGCAAAAAACTCTTTTGTTGGCTTCCTTTTGAATTCTTTTTACACTAACTTTGAGGAGGGCACTGAGACAAGTGCAGTTTTAGTTGCAACTGGTGCTTGTTAGGGCACATGCACCTCTTTCTTCCCGGCGACAGGTGTAGGCATGGAGAAAATAATGATTTCTAAAACCAATCTGAATTTTTTCAAAACAATAGAAAGATCTTGTTTAAAAACCTCTGGTCTCTTTTTTTTCCTACTTCTCGGACATCTTAGATATAACTATCTCAAGATTCAGTAAAGACCAACTAGTATTAGAGTTCGTCGTGTGTATTTGGTGAGCTAGATAATAGAAAGTATGTGTCTGTTGGGTCGGATTTCAGATAGCACACCCGTGCCCACGAATACTTTCTATAGTTGTCTTCGAAAATTCAGTTAGGAGGAAACTAGGGTGGAGAACATTTCTGTGCTTAGCTTGTTTACCTGATATTTATATTAGTGGAAACATGGCTGGGTGCAGTGACTCACGCCTGTGACCTCCTCTGGGAGGTCGAGGCGGGAGGATTGCTTGAGCTCAGGAGTTCAAGACCAGCCTAGCAAGAGCGAGACCCCGTCTCTACTATAAATAGAAAGAAATTAGCCAAACAACTAAAATTAGAAAAAATTAGCCGGGCATGGTGGCGCATGCCTGTAGTCCCAGCTAGCTGGGAGGCTGAGGCAGGAGGATTGCTTGAGCCCGGGAGTTTGAGGTTGCTGTGAGCTAGGCTGACACCACGACACTCTAGCCCAGGCAAGAGAGTGAGACTCTGTCTCAAAAATAAATAAATTAATGAATGAATGAAACATAAGTAGGCAAAATCCCCTGGTTTGATTGCAGTCAGATTAGAACATATATTGGGAGAAGATTCTAATTTAAAAAAAAAAAAAACCCACAACCGTCCCGGCATATGGCTCATGCCTATAATCTCAGCACTTTGAAAGGCCAAGACAGGGGGATTGCTTGAGCCCAGGAGTTTGAGACTAGCCTGGGCAACATAGCAAGACCCCCCATCTCTACAAAAAATATTAGCTGGGGGAAGGTGGTGGTATGTGCCTGTAGTCCTAGCTACTTGGGAGGCTGAGGCAGGGGGATTGCTTAAAACACAGGAGTCTGAGGCTGCAGTGAGTTATGATCATGCCACTGTACTCTAGCCTGGTTGACAGAATGATACCCTGTCTCTTAAAAAAAAAAAATAGGAAACTTACTGTGATTAGTTGCTTTTACTATCTCAATTAGGTGAATCTTTATTTTTTGCATTTTACTATATTTTATTGAGGTATCATTTACATGAAGTGATATGCACAGATCTTAGGTGAATAGTTCAATTAATTTTTTAGCCATGATATACACTTTTTGGTACCCACCACCCAGGTCAAGACAAAACATTTCTATCACCTCTGAAAGTTCCTTTATTTCCTTCCATTTTCATAGTTTTTATGTCTTCTCTAAGAAATGTTAATTAATAGACCCCAAGGTTGTGAATATATTATCATATATTTTCTTCTAGAGCTTCGTAATTTCAGATTTCATATTTAGGTCAATTTTTCCTGCATATAGATATCCTGTTGCTCTGCCACCATATATTGAAAAGAAAATAATCTATTTTTTCATTTATTTGCTTTGGTGCCTTTAGTATCAGTTGAATGTTGTGTAGGAGTCTGAACTCACTAGGCTGTTCCATTGATCTATTTGTCTATCTTTATTTAAGCCAAAGTGTGGACATTATTTTTATAAATGGTAAAACAAAAAGCATGACACCAAAGCCAAACTATTAATAGATAAGATATAATTGTTGATATAGTGTGTGCATGTGTGTGTGTAATTTATTTGACCCTCATAGGTAGGCAGCCATAATCATAAATGTTTAACCGTCATATTAGTTAGGACACAGGGGTTGCTGTAATGTGATCCAAAACCAACAATGACTTAAACAAGATTGACATTTATTTCCTACATAACTTCCAAATGTAAGGACTCCAGAGCTAATAGGACAGCTTCTTTTATTCTGTGGCTCTGCCATTTCTCAGGTGTTTTCTTTATCTGCATGGTCAAAGATGGCTGTCCACCATGCCAACATTTGCAGCCAGCAGTAAACTAAACAAGACAAGGGGAGAGCCCATCTTTTCCTCTAAGGACACAGACGAGAATCTACAGATGTTACTTCCCTTCTGATCCTAGTAGTGGTCCGAATTTGCTGGCATGGCCACACCTACTTGCAAAGGAGGCTGGGAAATGTAGTCTTCCTTGGGCAGCAAAGTACCCTGGTTAAAAAAGGACAGACAGAGGGAGGCAACAATGATTTTTATCTTTTTATTGAGGTATTTTACATCTGTAGTGAAGTGCATGAATCTTAAACGTGCAGCTTGTTGAATTTTGACGTAGGTACACACTTGTGTTTCCCCGTCCAGACCAAGACGTGAAGCATTTCCATCATCACAGAAGGTTCCCTCGTGCCCTTCCATGTCTGTCCCCACCACTACCGCCCCCCAGAGGGCACGACAATACTGATTTCTAACCCCCGATTAGCTTTGCTTGAACTTCATATAAATGGAATCACACGTGTACTCTTTTATCATTTTTTCACTCAAAAAAGTATTAGTGATTCTCATACATGTTGTTGTTACCTATAGTAGTAGTTTATTCTTTTTTTAACTGCTATATATACAGTATTGTATTTATTTTTAGGTTGTTGTAAAATGATTTGAAATCATTTCAAAAGAAATGACTAGGTTTCCCAAGAATAACAAATTGTTTTACTATGAAACAATCATATGTAATACTTTGTAAAATATGGACAGTTAAATCCTTAAGAGGCAGAGTTTAAAACCTAAAATCTTTGTAATCTCTTAGGTGTATCAAACCGAATGATAAAAAAGCAGCACACATCTTCAACGAGGCCCTGGTATGTCATCAGATCAGGTACCTGGGCCTTTTGGAGAACGTTCGGGTGCGGAGGGCCGGCTATGCCTTCAGGCAGGCCTACGAGCCTTGCCTGGAACGCTACAAAATGCTTTGTAAGCAAACGTGGCCCCATTGGAAAGGACCAGCAAGGTAAGAAATTCATTGGCCATACTTACTAATGAATATTTAAAGTATAAAATAACATGCTTTTTCCCCACATGCTGTTAGGTAAACCAGAATTCTATGAAAAATTGGATGTGACCTCTATTTTGGACCCTTTTCTATGACAGTACCATTTTGTGCTAATTCTTGACTAATTATCAAGGTCTCGATTTTCTTAATGTCAAAATAGGACTTACGGAATCTACACTTGGAACTTGTATGTCAATATAATCGTTAAAATATGCCCATGATAAGTTTGTAGGAGGTGATTTTTAATTGATATATATATATATTTGTGTAGAATCATAGAAGGGCAAAGTTAGAGGCACCAGCTTACCGTTCTCAGCTTGCCACTGTTCCCATGAGGAATTTTCCCCCAGAGAGAGTCAGTGGGTGGGGGTGACGGTCTCACTCTTTGCCCAGGTCTGCACTAGTTGAGAATAGGGTGACAGGAGCAGATGGGATTCAGGATCAGCGCTGTTGCTAGGAAAGCTTCATTGAAGAACGGGCCATACGGCTTTCAGCTGGTCTGCCCTGAAGTGCTCTGACCCATTCAATCCCAGGCACAGTGCTGGACACTGCAGGCCCATCCGAGGAGCGTCCCCATGCCCTGTGAGCTCTCCGCGTGCAGAGAGAACGTTCGTGCTGCGAGGCAGCCGCCACAGGAGAGAAATCAAGCCTTGCCTATGCAGTGACCTTTCTTCTGCCCTCTGCAGGCTGCAGAAGCTCTCTCCAGAACACTTCAGGAGGGCTAACATGCATGTTTCATGGGCCTGGGCAGGAACTTAGAATTTTGATTTCATTGTACTTGTGTTGCCTTCACATTCTCAGTGGACCCAGCCTTTCACGGGAACACCGTTGTGCATTATAAGAAGACATAGAAACTCCAGGCATGTAGTGTGGTCTCTAACGCCTAATGATGTTGGATCTGGGTACCTTTTCAGTTCCCACTGCTAATTTCCAGGGTATTATGGAAAACGTGTACCATACTATGGAACATATACTTACTCCCTGCCTGGCACCTAGTCCACAGGTGGTGGAACGAGGTTTAGTTTTGGAAAACCGGGGTCCAGGGTTGCAGGTCAGAGTCAAGTCCATGCCTCGCTCTCACCACGTACAGCTCACGTTCTTTCGCATCCCATTGGGCTGGCGCTTAGCACACCCTGAAGGGCGGGAACAATGTCTAAAATGTTTTCCAGAATTAACTGAATGGGTTCTGAGTTTCTTCCACACCCTTCTGGCCCTGTTTGGTACATTATTATGGGTCTATCTGATAAAAGTGATATTGTCTGTACTAATGCAATCAAGAAATTGGCTTTAATACCATATTTTCTTGGAATACATAGTTCTGAACCCAAATTTACCTTTTGAGTGTTTACCAGATTTGGTTCAATTTATGGAATTCAGTTTTGAAAATTCTTTGATAGAAGGATGATTACTGAAAAAGCAGTTGTACTTGGAAATGAAGCTATTTTTTTTATAACATGGAGAACCTGCTATCATGATATAAGCTAAGATAAAACTATTTTTGTAACTCAGAAAACTGTTTTTATTTTGTTTATTTTTTTAAGGTCTGGTGTGGAGGTTCTGTTTAATGAATTAGAGATTCCTGTCGAAGAATACTCCTTTGGTAGATCAAAGATATTCATCCGAAACCCAAGAACAGTATGTAACCCAAACTTTCACACTCAGAACTTAAGTTAGAATCATATAGACAAGTTCTTAAAAGATATTTAATTTTGTAACATTACCCGAGGTACTGCCACAAATGCCACAGTCTTGTGTTCTTCTGCAAATGTCCAGGAGGATGGAACAAATACAGGATAGTGGAAAAACATGTAATTTTTATGAACTGTCAATCTTTGGTCTGATAGATTATACAACACTTAAGAAATTATAAAGAAACTGTTACTACAACAATAAAACGTCTTGCATTCATAGCAACTAGGGGAAAATTCAGTCTATATTTGTAATATCTAAATTATGCAATAATTTTAGGAACTGTAGCCCTATTGTTTAGAGATACATGAAGGCACTCAAATGAAACTTTTTTTAAAGTTAAAAAGAACACTTTTAAAATTTTACCTCTTAGGCCAGGCACGGTAGCTCACACCTGTAATCCCAGCACTTTGGGAGGCTAAGGCAGGAGGATCACTTGAGGCCAGGAGTTCAGGACCAGCCTGGGCAACATAATGAGACCCTGTCTCTACAAAAAATAAAAATAAAAATAAAAATAAATTAGTTGGGTGTGATGGTGTGTGCCTATAGTCCCAGGTACTTGGGAAGTTGAAGTGGGAGGATCACTTGATCCCAGGAGTTCAAGGCTGCGGCAAGCTATCACGCTACTGCATTCCAGCCTGGGCGACACAGCAGGACCCTGTCCCCCAAAAAATAAAATTCTATCTCATAGAACCCTAAGGGAACCTTTATATAAATGAATAGAGCATGAAGTATATTAGTATAGCAGTTGATTGGTAATTTGGAAATTTAGAGATTTGGGAACGTATTAATATTTAAATTGTTTAAGAGAGAAATTTTGCCAGCATCTGCTTTCCATTAGTAATTTGCATCCTCGTAGATAGTGTGAAGGGAGACTTAAGTTTTCTTCAGCCTATCTCTGATTTGTCATAAATTCTGAATCACTGGAATAAAAATTGTGCATTTTTCATGAATTCATCAAAATCCTTTTCTCAGGGGCTGTTATCCATCTCTTGTGTAATTAATGTGATTATTCAATTTTTTTTTCTCATCGTGGTTGACTCCAACATTATGGCATTTTACTTCATGAGAATTCCTGTGCTGTAAAGTTTTGGGGGATTATTGATAAATCCATCTGTCATTTCTTACTAGCTTTTCAAATTAGAAGATTTGAGGAAGCAAAGGCTCGAGGACTTGGCCACGCTGATTCAGAAGATTTATCGGGGGTGGAAATGCCGCACACACTTCCTGCTAATGAAGAAAAGCCAGATCGTGATTGCTGCCTGGTACAGGAGATATGCGGTAGGAGTCCTGGTCATTTTTAATTTGTAATAACGATGCTAATTTGTTATGTACTCACTACGTACGTAATTTTTACATATTTAATTCTCCCGACAACCTTATGAGATAGATGGATGCTCTTATGGTTCTATTTGTAAAGATGAGAAAACTAAGGTACTGAGCTGTTGAGTAACTTGTCCCCCATGGCCACACAGCAATAAGTGGCAGCACTGGAATTGGAATCCAAGACAATTTCAGGGCTCAAGTTTGCGATACCACATTGCCTTCCACTGATCTAAATGTATATAGTGGGAAATTTGCATCTTCAATTTGGTCATCAGATTGGAAGGGACAATGTCATTTAACCTTTGACTATGATTGGGTCCATTTTCCAGAACAGTTGATTGTTCTCCATTTATAGTAACAATATTGAAAATGGCTTTAAATCCGGAAAGCTAATGCCATGTTTTAGTAGAATTCTGATTCTGGTTAAAGGATTAGATTCTCTTTAGCCCTCAAGTATCTGACCATATTATCTATGGGAAAAGATTTAATAATAAAGTACATTTATTAATATGAAATTTCTTTCTGGAATTTCCTTCTTAGCTTGGTGGTAGATGTTTTGTTGGAGGCATACCACAGGTTTGAGAGAAGCTCGAAGGTTTGCCTCTAGGCTAGCTTGAACTCAGTCGTGTTCTCACGGAATGCATTTTAGTGATAAGAACACTGCTTCCAGAGCTTTTCATTCTGTGCTTTTTTTTTTTTACTGCACAATGAGTTGGAATATGAATTAAATTTGCACTCAGGTCTTTTTTTTGTGATCATATGCTTCCTTTTTCTTAGCCATAGAGATGTTTTACTATAAGGCAATACATAATCAAGAATAATTTATGCTGACCTATTCTCACATAATACAGTTTAGTGTAGTATTTCCAAGCTTTAGAAATTAATGAGGTACTTAAATCATTAAGCTAAAGAAAATTGGATTTGTCTTTCAAAGAGTATCTTTAAAATTACTCTAGTTAAAAGAGTATAACCAGCAGTATAAATCTTAAAGTATGAACCTATCACAGCCACATGAATGATAGTCACTCATATGTGTTCTGTAAAGGCACAAAGGGCTGGTGTCACTCAGCCTGGTGGCGACAGATTCTCGTCTGTGCACATAGCAGTGCTCCTTTATTCTGCTGTGGATTCATGATGCTCTGTTTTCTATTTGCCTGAGAGAGAGAATACCAACAAATAATCCTTAAGGAGCCCTTTTTATCATTTCTTATTTTGAGATCATTAAGAAAATCCCTAGCCTAGGCTACATAGCAAGACCTCATCTCTACCAAAAAAAAAAAAAAATTAGCTGGGCATGGTGGTGTATCCCTATAGTCCCAGCTACTTGGGAGACTGAGGCAGGAGGATCACTTGAGCTCAGGCGTTGGAGGCTACAGTGAGCTATGATCGTGCCACTGCACTTCAGGCTGGGTGACAGAGTAAGACCCCATCTCTGAAAAAGAGAGAGGAAAAAAAAAAGAAAAACAGTTTTAAAAATTAAAATAATTTTAAAAAGAATGATAGGCAGACAGGCTATAACTTCAGATAGGATGGTGGAGGAAGACCTTCTGGGGGGAGCAATTTGATCAGAAGGTTGAGAAGGAACAGGCAGTGCAAAGTGTTTGTACTCTCCCTCCCAATACAGAGCCTTTTATCAACAAATGAAAAAATGTCTCCATATGTCACTAACTCACAATGGTAGGAATTATGAGCAATATTAACTTGAATGGAAACAAATAATAGTGCAGTTTTTAGAGAAAGCGTTAACCTCACTCTAGTGTTACAGCTCTTTCAAAATTTGAGCTAAATACCTCAGCTAGTTGACTACATGTTAATCAAGCCAGTGATTAAGCTATTTTCCCTCAACCAAATAACTCAAAGATTTTTCTGAACACTCATTTTTAGTTACTGATTATTTTTCCATATTTTGTGATATTTCATGGCTCCTACAGATGAATTTTCAAGTGAGATATAGTTATTCTCAAACCATTTAGGAATTTAAAAAGAAAACGTAAAGGTACCGAATGGATGTCAGAAGAGGTGGTCAGATATGGTAGATGTGGCTTGTTCACACATCTGTGGAATTTTACTCTGGGAAGAATCTTAGCGATTTCCCAGCTCCTCATTTGGCAGCTGAGGAAACTGAGGCCCAGAGAAGGCAAGTGACTTGTGCAGGGTCTCGGGGTCCTCTGGCTTTTCTCCCTGGAGTCCTCTTTTGTTCTGCTGCCTGTCTATTGGTAAATCACCCTCCATGACCTCTGCTGTTCCGCAATCCTGGCAGGCCTCTCTGTCATCTCAGAGAGTGGGAGCTGGGCCATCTAGCGCTCCCAAAATGAAAGGTTGACAGAGTCATTTTAGTTCTGTGAAATGCTGTGAATTTTCATCGGAGATACCCACGTTCCAGCGTATATTGCAGACTGAGTCCTGTAAGAGCTCCCTTTTCAAAGGAGAGTGTTCTGACAGCCTCCACCCTCGGAAGCATCAGCCCTAGAATAAGAGAGGCCTCTGTGTGTCGAGCTTGTTGAGCCCAAGCCTGGACCTCACTGGGTTTTCTCTAACCCCCTCCACCTGGAAGCAGCCCCTGCTGTTCCCGAGCCAGGGCACTGTCTGCCCTGTTGGCTTGTGTCCCCTGCAAGGCCTTGAGGGCAGGGATGGAGTCAGACGCTTGTTTAGAACCCCGAGGTTTTATGAAAATGACTTATACAGAGTAGGAACTCAATATATTTAATACTTATTTGATTGATATCGGTTTATTTACATTTTTAGCTAATTTCTCACCTTGAGGCAGAGTAAAAACAGCAAGCTGTTTTTACTGTTTTCAAGGAACTGGGGAGGTTACAGGTGGGCCCAGTAAGTAGCATAGTGAGAAATGACAGAGAAGAAGAAGCGGTTGCAGAACTCAGTGTGTGTTCATTCGATGCGCATTTACCGAGTATCTGCTGTGTGTGGGGCCCTGTATTATGACAGTGTAATATGAAGAACAGATGATAATAGTGCCAGGTCTTGAGCCATTTAGAAATTACTGTATTCAGCATCCTCGCAGCATACCTTGGATTAACTGTGATCATTCTGGACTGTTTGATATTTTGGTTTCTTTGCCCATTGGTTTCCAGAAAGTATGTGGATGGTCACGAGTCAGTTGCAGTAAGTGGGCAAATAGCTTTTCTCAATCGTCGTACTGTCCACGTTACAATGTGTAACTGCAACGTATCCAACATTGTCCCCTTTTGTCCTGCAGCAACAAAAGAGGTATCAGCAGATAAAGAGTTCTGCCTTGGTAATTCAGTCTTACATCCGGGGTTGGAAGGTGAGTTTAAAATAAGTGTGCTTTATTTACGTGGGGCTTTTGGGTTCTTCACAAAGGATGATGTCTTCAGGCTCGCCCTGCAGGGGAGGGCTCCTCCACTCCTGCCTCCCCTGTAAACAGTCAGATGGAAAGAATAAATATTATGGGCCAAGGGGGGACCCTGGTGACCACGTCTTGGCTGCTTCCTTGTAACCAGCTTTCTTTTTAAGAGCTTTGTTCTCTAAGCAGGAAGTCCTTGAACTAATACTGTATGTGATTTCAGTATTCCCTTTTCCCATGTTTGTAAGAGTAGCTGTAGTCCCAAAGGCCGTCTCCCGGCCCTTGCCGTCACACCTCAAGCCCTTCCAGACCGACAGCACTCCAGCACCCCCAGCCCAGTGACTTCCGTAACTTCCCGGCCACCAGCCTGCGGGCTGCCCCATGATGTCTGAAAGATCCTGAGTTCTGGCCGGGTCTAGTGGTGGGAGGCTGGGGAGGCGGTCACAGTGGGGGACCTGGTTTCAGGTCCTTCCTGCCAAGGCTTGGTTTGGGGATCAGTGAACTATGGCCCACAGGCCAAATCTAGCCTTGCTGCCTGTTTTCATACAACCTGTAAGCTGAGAATGGTTTTTATATTTTTAAACTATTGTTTAAAAAAAAAACAGAAGAGTTCATGGTGTGAAAATTATATGAAATACAGATTTCAGTGTACATAAAGTTTTATTGGAAGACAGCCACCTTCATTTATTCCACAGATTGTCTGGCTACTCTAGCGCTACAGTGGCAAAGTCAGGTAGTTGTGATAGAAACCCACTGCATAATGGAGACTGACTGCATAACCTACAAAGCCAAAAGTATTTACCTTCTGGCACGTTATGGAAAAGGTTTCCTGACCCTTGCTGCAGGTCAAAGATACTTCAGGGCCTGTTGTGGCCACTTTCCTGTTAGATTTTGTGCAGTGGTCTGGATCCAGAAGGGATACTTCAAGGTAGTGTCCATGCCTGGAGCCCTTTGGAGGGTAGAGCCTGGGCCAGGAGTCCAATGGCGTTGGTTGACCTTTGCCTGGGCCCTGGACAACCCAAGGGCTTGAGAGTTGTCCCACGGCAGATGCCAAAATACAAGTCCAGGCATGTAGAGTACGTGCAACTGCTGCCTGCAGGTTCTTGCCTGACCTGACCTTGCCTGACCCTGGTCCCAGGGTACAGGTCAGAGACTTCAGAGGCAGAAACCAAAGTCCACTATCAAACGAGATGTCCTCTCAGCCCCCATGAAATCTGTTTCCAGTAACTGCTGGAAAGAAGCCCCTGGTTTTAGATCAGTTAAATCATTTTGTTTTAGCAAATGTTTACAAATCTCTTTTGCATAAGAAGGACAGCTACGGTTGTATTCCAGACCGTAATAATAGAAGAGATACAGCGGACTTTGGAGGATCACTGGAAATCCTCCGACCACATTCTGAGAACCGCTGGCGTGCACCAGCTGGTGTTGCTGTGGTCGGATTTTTCCTGTTGCATGTCAGGGCACGGGAGGCAGCTGTCCCAGTCTGGAGCGGGAACTACGCTGCCATGCTCGACCGCCTTGTCAGAGCAAGTTTGGAGCTGGGCACCTTCATCTTCCCTTCAAGCTGGAGCATAGTGTTGGGACTGCGATGTCTCAGGTCTTTTTTTCCAGTCACTGTGAATTCCACTTTCTTTAACATTCCCCTTTTTGGGTGATTCTGCGCCTCAGGCTCGAAAAATCCTGCGGGAACTGAAGCATCAAAAGCGCTGTCAGGAAGCAGTCACGACCATCGCAGCGTACTGGCATGGGACCCAGGTAAGCCAGAGCCCCAGAGGACAGTGGTGGTTCGGGAGTGACATCGTGTACAGCCGCGGAGCCTCGGCTTCAGGGGCAGAAAATATTTCACTGGCTTAAGCTACTGAGCACGCATCTGCCTCCTGCTCTTTCCGACGTTTTGGTGTGGGGTGGTGGCACACACTTGTGCATTTGCCATTTGGTGGTGAGCGGTGTCTTTCTTTTTCTTGCTCCATTGGGAACCAGCAGTAACCTTTCCTGCCTTAACCTTTTCTGTGACTCCTTTTCACATGCATCACAGGCGCGAAGGGAACTGAGACGGCTGAAGGAGGAGGCTAGGAATAAACATGCTATTGCAGTTATTTGGGCTTACTGGCTTGGATCGAAGGTACTTGATGCACACATCCCAACGCTCCGTCTGGGAATTCTACTGTAATCAGTCTTTATCTCTAGCATATTAGAGGGAAATGACTACGGTGAACAGTGGCTCACACTGGTGCATGTCCTAGCCGCCAGATTTAATAAACCTGGAGATGTTAGTATCAATAGTGTGCATAGGAAGCTTAGGCATGTGTAGGCCAAAAAAACTAATTGCTTATTAATAAGGCACTAGTATAGTTGCTCTTTTTAAAAAATTCTTAAGTAACATGCATGTTTAGTTTTTCCGCCTCTCACCCCCGCCCCACTGATACATGCTAGCAGTTATTTAGGGATATTGGGAAGAGGGCATGTTGGAAATATTAAGGTTTGGGCTTGAATCAGTTCTCTGCAATGTTTTGACAATGGAAATGCCTTTAACACACGCCTTAAAAAAATTAATCCATTAATGAAATTGGGTTTTTTTTGCCTCACTGTGGCAGCTATTGATTATTATAAGCAAAATATTACATGTGCAAAGAATTATCATCTGTGATTTAACAGAAAACCATGTTCATGCAAAGCTAGCTGTAATTGCCACTGAAGAATTGCAGGAATTTCAGCATCAGCTGTTTGTTTTCAGAAACAAAGGCCTCCTGAAATACTCTCGCTAATCCCCAGGCATAGCCGTGGGCTCTGTGAACATTTCACATACCCCAAGGGACGAGATTTTTAGATGTTTTCGTTACTTAGAAAATCAAAGGTCATCTTTGCTAAAAATGTGTATTCCAGTTAGAAACACAAATATCAACAGAGTCCTGTGTTTTTAAGTATACCTTGTCAACATTGTAAGCCTGTGTTATGAGAAAAAATGAGAAAAGTCAACATTTGCCTGCTTAAAGAGCTTAATTTGCCCAAAATTGACCAAAGTTGTTCATTTGTGTTTTCCCTGAAAATCTGTGAAGCACAAACTAGTTCCTTTCGTCAACCGAGGGGAAGGTCCTCCCAGAGGCAGAAGGACTCTGAGACAGTTATTGCTGGGATTTCTCCATTGAGCGAGCTCATTTCCCGCTCTTAGTACTGTAATATCTTGAAAAATTAATGCCTATTTCTGTCTTTTAAAATAGCATGCCTAAGATTAATTTTTCCCTGAGAGTAACTTTTAAACCTGTAAGTTGTTACCTTTTACTTTTTGTCTTGCCTCAATCTTCAGTATATTATTTCCTTGTTTGGGGCCTTAGCTAAAATTGGGGTTTTTATACATGGCTACTTCCCATTTTTTAACTAGAAAGAATTTTTGAGTTTTGTTAGTTTTGGTTTTTGTTTGCACTTCAGAAAAACAATCTTATTCCTTCCAGTTTTCTAAATGGTTGCTCACAGGAGTTGTCTTTTTACCCGTCCAAATGATTGAACTCAGACAAGAGTGCATAGCTTCTGAAGCCCCATGTGCTGTCAGCGAAGGGAGGCCTAGCCTAATCATTAGGCCTGCCCCTCAGAGTTCTAAGTCTGAAAAGTGAGGGAGAGGGTGTGGAGAAGGGAGCGAAGAGGGAGAGAGAACAGGGGAGAAGAAAGGAAAAGAATGGAAGCAAGGGGGCAGGAGGTGATTACCTTGGGTACACTGCACAGATTGCCCTCCTCTGGGACAGAATCTCAGTGCACTGGAAATACAAGCCCTGCACCAGCTGACACTGCTCTTGGGTGTAAATGATGATGCGCCGTTCCTCTGTCATTCTGGAATCCTTATTCGTAAATTGGCTCTTCTGTTTGGTGTGCTGCCTGCATTGGGCTGTCTCTTTTATTTACTATCTAAAACATTCTAGGCTCGAAGGGAATTGAAACGCTTGAAGGAGGAGGCTAGGCGTAAGCATGCAGTTGCTGTCATTTGGGCTTACTGGCTTGGACTGAAGGTACTTCCTCAACCACTTCTTTCTGTCCAGGGTGAAATCCATAAAGCCTAGCACTTACTAACCCCAAGAAAACTGTTGATTATGCTTGCTGGTGGTCTGCACACGTAGAATGTCATCTTGCCTAATTTTGTTTCTTTTTGAGAAGAAACCTGTGCACTAATATTTTTTGTGATGTTACTGTGATTTCTGTTTCTTTAAATAATAGGTTTAAAGTAATAACTATGACACATTTTATACAAAATACTTTGTTGTCCAAGTTTTATTTTATGTTATCTTTATGAGTATAAAGTTGTTTTTTTTTCTAATCCATGAGACAGAGTGACAATAGTTGAGCTAGAAGCTGACCTATACCCACAGTGGCCTGCCTGGGGATACCAGGCTTTTGTTTTCCTTTGTCTGCCTATTCTGCTGCAATAATGGCTGGCTGGAGTAGAGCTTTCTTCAACATGATTCTAATTGTTCAGCATAAAAACCAAAGGAGTTTGCATCAGTAGATGTATGGATTATAATGAATGAGACCATAGTCAGAGATCAGTGGATCATTCAGGTTAAAGAGAACTTTAAATTCAAATGCCTTGTGATTAGGGCAGGGCATATTTCAAAGTGGTGTTTACTAGAGTAGGATACGCTTATGTGTACAGTAGTACATATAAGTAAATATGACTCTGAGCTCTGGAAACCTTTAGAATAAGACTCTGAGCTCTGAAAAATCTTCAGACAATATCAAGATTTGATCTTCCTAAAATATTCAATAACTAATCACCATAGGGAGCCATCCCTGTTGCCTTTGGGGGATAATTAGGTCCCTTTTTGGCACTATACCTCATCATTATTTTTACTTTTAATCCTATGGCATTTAATCTCATTCTAAATATTTGAATATTATCTGAGAAATTATTGACTCTGAATCTGAACAACTATTAGAAATATCCCTGAATTCTGCTTTGAACAATCTGCATTTTTTTCCTACAAGTTCAGCCTATAAACTTTTAGTAAATTATCCTTTCTGATTATACTGAGTATTCATCAAGTAATGTTTGAAATAATTAAGAAGTAACTTAAATATGAATTTTAACAGATATTCTATCTGAAGAATTCTTAAGTTCTGTAACCATTTTTTTAAAAGCCAAACAAAACATTTTCTATTTTATTCACATCTTCTAATTTGCATTCTGATGTTCATAAAAGAAAGGAAAAACAACATTGAGTCAGGATTTTTACTCTCTATAATGATTTCCATCAGTAAGTAATATGTTTATCTATAGTTTTCCGGGTTTAACTGCATATGATTTCAAAATGTTTTTAAATTAGGGATGTGCACTAGCAACCTACAAAACAAATTTAGTTTTTAGGTAAATGTTATTTTAGCAGAAATTAATTGGGCTTACTCTAGACATAATTTTTTTCTCCTGTTTCCAACAAAACAGCATTATTTGAATATGTCGCCATTATTATTGTTATGAAATAAGATTCAACTCTGTTGAAGTCCAAAAATATAATAATTTTATACTTGTTTTTCCCAAAAGAGAATTATGAGAATTATATTATTATGAGTGATAGTTTTGCCCTTTGAAATGATTTGATTTTGTTTTTGCAGAAATGATTATAAAGTGCAGTGGACCCTTTAGGACTCCAGGTGCCCATGAAGGGCACCATCGTATATGTCACTGGGCTGGGCTCTTACCGTATGTAGTTGTATGCGGAAGAAACAACCTGTCCTGTGGTGTATGAAAAAACACGTAGCTATGAGCTCAGTTATAATGAAGCTCAACTAAATATAGTTAGGACTTTGAGTTTACTTTTAAGGACATGGTCTCATGTAACTTCACTTTAACTTGTCTGCTATTATGCTGTTACAGTTGCAGGAGCCAGTTAACAGGTAACATTTTTCTTCTCCTTGTCCCTTCTAACTTTATAAGTTTGAGATTGAAAATGTTTGTGAATCTAACAACTCTGTAGCTAGAAGAGAAATGATTAACTAGAATATGAACGCAGATGTATGTCAGAGGTATTGAAGGCAGTGAAGCAAATATCGCAATAAAGTGAGTCACACAAAGTTTTTGGTTTCCCAGTGCATATGAAAGTTATGTTTACACTATACTATAGTCTATTAAGTGTGCAGCGGCTTTATGTCTACAAAGCCAATGTACATACCTTAATGAAAAAATACCATTGCTAAAAAATATGCTAACGATCATCTGAGCCTTCAGTGAGTCATAATCTTTTTTGCTGGTGGAGGGTTTTGCCTCCGTGTTGGTTTCTGCTGACTGATCAGGGTGGTGGTTGCTGAGGTGGCTGTGGCGATTTCTTTAAATAAGACAACGAGGTTGCCACACTGGTTGACTCTTCCTTTCACTAAAGATTTCTCTGTAGCATGTCATGCTATTTGACAGCACTTTACCCACAATAGAACTTTTTTCAAAATTAAAGTCAATCCTCTCAAACCCTGTTCCTTATCAACTAAGTTTATGGAATATTCTGAATCCTTTGTTGTCATTTCAACAGTGTTCACAACATCTTCACCAGGAGTAGAAACCACTTTGCTCATCCCTAAGAAGCAATTCCTCATCCATTCAAGTTTTATCATGAGATTGCAGCAATTCAGTCACATCTTCAGGCTCCACTTCTAATTCTAGTTCTCTTATTATTTCTACTGCATCTGTAGTTCCTTTCCCCGCTGAAGTCTGGAGCCCCTCAAAGTCATCCCTGAGAGTTGGAATCAACCTCTTCCAAACTCCTACTCATGTTGCCAGTTTGACCTCCTTCCATGACTCACTTACGTTCTTAATGGCATCTAGAATGGTGAATCCTTTCCAGAAAGTTTTCAATTTATTTTGCCCAGATCCAACAGAGGACTCACTGTCTATGGCAGCTACAGCCTTACAAAACGTATTTCTTAAATAATAGGACTTCAAAGTCAAAATCACTCCTTGATCCATGGGCTGCAAAATAGATGTTGTGTTAGCAGGCCTGAAAACAATTTTTAAGCTTCTTGTACATCTCTGTCAGAGCTGTTGGGTGATTAGGTTGCATTGTCAATGAGCAGTAACATTTTGGAAAAAATCTTTTTTTTGAGCAGTAGGTCTTAATAGTGGGCTAAAAACAGTTGGTAAATCGTGCTGTAAACAGATGTGCTGTCATCCAGGCTTTGTTGTTCCATTTATAGAGGACCAGACAGAGCAGACTTGGCATAATTCTTAAGGGCCTTGGGATTTTCAGAATGGTTAATAAACATTGGCTTCAACTTAAAGTTGTCGTTGGCATTAGCCTCTAACAATAGAGTTAGCCTGTCCTTTGACGCTTTGAAGCTAGGCTTTGACTTCTCCTCTCTATTAAAGTCCAAAGGCATCTTCTTCTGATAGAAGGCTGTTTCATCTACACTGAAAATCTGTGGTTTATTGTAGCTGCTTTCATCAGTGATCTTAGCTAGATCTTCTGGATAACTTGCTGTAGCCTCTACATTACTTGCTGCTTTACCTCATGATTTTATGTTATGGGGACGGCTTCTTTCCTGAAACCTCATGAACCAAACTGTACTAGCTTTAAACTTTTCTTCTGCAGCTTCCTCACCTCTCTCAGCCTTCATAGAATTGAAGAGAGGTAGAGCTTGCTCTGGATTAGGCTTTGGCTTAAGGGACTGTTGTGGCTGGTTTGATCTTCTGTCCAGAGCACTCAAATTTTGTCCATATCAGCAATAAGCTGTTTCACTTTCTTATCATTCATGTGTTCACTGGAGTAGCACTTTGAGTTTCCTTCAAGAACTTTTCCTTTGCATTCACAACTTGACTAACTGTTTGACGCAAGAGGCCTAGCATTTGGCCTATCCGGCTTTTGTCATGCCTTCCACGCGAAGCTTAATCATTTCTAGGTTTTGATTTAAAGTGAAAGACATGGGACTCTTCACTTGAAGCTAAGAGGTCATTGTAGGGTTATTAACTGGCCTAATTTCAGTGTTGTTGTGTCTCAGGGAATAGGGAGGCCCAACGGAGGGAGAGAAGATCTGGTCAGTGGAGCAGTCAGAACACAGCTATTAAGTTCTTAGCTTAAAAATATGCATATAAAACATTTATCTACAAACCGAATTTGAGTAATAGGTTGTTACTTTTCAATCCCTAATGTAGAAATATTTTGAGCATATGCAGTTAAACCCAGAAAACTGACGATAAAAGAAAAAGATACATAACATCTGAATTATTCCAATAGAGTAATATTTTGCTAAATTCTGACTTTCCCATTTATAGTGGGATGGTGATAAATATTTAATATATTTTTCCTTCAATTTCAGAATGTTACTGTATCATTCAGCAAATACCTCATTTAATTACTGCTATTGGTTAGACATTATTAGTATGTGAAGTAAATATGACAGCGTAGCAAGAAAAAATATGCGAAGTAAAACTATATATGATGTTTTAAGTTTGTGATAGCATTAAGTTTGGTGGGAGTGGAGTTGAGAGAGAAAAATTAATGCAATCAGAGGAAGATAATAGTAGTTTAAAAGCTTCTTTTAAAATTCTTACTGATAGCCACATTCAGTTCTCAATGTGTGGTGCTAAAGTCCTGTCTTCACAT
>CAUYSK010102498.1:0-39238 GCA_963575035.1 Avahi laniger
ACCGCAGCTTCCTGGATGGAAGGACACGTGGCCCTGGGGCCCCACAACGGTTTCCTCTGGCCGGCGCCTCCCCCTCGCCCCCGCAGGTCTGGCCACTTTGCAGTCCTCCGACCCCGCCCCCGCCTGACCCTCGTCACCTCTACCTGCGCTCTCTCCAGCGCACCTGATCCCCGCGCAGGCCCCTTGAATCCCCCCTCCAAAGGCTAGCGGATCCCTCCCCCGTGCCGCGCTCCCCCGGACCCGCACCACCGCCGGCCTCTAGTGCCCGGTCCCCCGTGCCCGCGCTGTCCCCGCGCCCTAGCCCCGGCGCACCCCGGCCGGACTAACCCCCGTGGCCGCGCTTCAGTCTCAGGCTGGCTCGAAGGCGGCGGCCGAGCCCATCCATGGCCCCTCGATGCCCGGCGCCCGCTCCGAGGTCCGCGCCGGCCCCGCCCCCCAATCCTTGACCTCCGCGGTCGCGACACTTTCACTTTCACGCGGGGGGAGGCCGAGGGGACAGGTTCGGGGCGGGGCAGCGTACCTTCCGGGCTCCGGCCCAACCCCTGGCGCACCTGGGCGGGCCCGCTCTTCCCTCGCCCTCTGCGGGCGGCGCGGGGTGACCGAGGGCGCTCGACGCGCGTCCGGGAGGGGGCGGCGCCACCTCGCTCCCACCCTCCGTGGGGCGCCCCGGGAAGCTTGACTTTCCGAACCCCAGAGTCCGCAAACGCGCTTGTCGTGGCTGAAGTCACCGCCTTCCAGGTGGCTCCCCACTAATCCGAGAAGGGAGCAGTTTTCAGATCCTCAAACCTTTCCCACCCCTCTGCTTCTCTCCTCTACAACTGTTTGAGCCACTTGGCCATCTCCAGGTCTCGTCATATTTGTCCTTCACCCTTGGGGCTTCTGGAGGAGGGACTGGAGTTGTGGGTTAGGGTCCTGACTCTGCCTTCCATCCAACCCGTCCTTGGGCAGATCGGCAAAACGGGGATAGTCCTTGCCCTGCCGCTGCACGGAGATGGGAAGTCAGGGAATGGGAAGCTTCTTGTGAGCTGTTATGTGATACGAGTTTAAGGAACTATTTTGTCATCATCATTGCAGCTATCCCCACACCCCTTCTAATCCCAAGTCCCAATGCAGCCTTTCAGCTCCTTCTCCCTCTTCTCACCTTCGTGGACTGCCACATATGCCCGGACTTCAGACTTCAGGTATCAAACATGACATTTTGGGTCTCCTGAGCCCACTTGCTCCTAGGGGATCTGCCCTGGCTCCTCTCTCCCTCCCAGCACATTTATCTGCAGGGGTAGGAAGAGCGTGGTCCATCTGGAGTTTCGCTATTCACCAAGGTTTTAGTCTGAATGTCAGAAGTGGGAGGCAGAGGGAAGAAGAGAGTCTGGCAGAAGTAAGTCTCAGATCTGTGGATATGATCCCCAGAGCTACAGCCCTCTTTCTTCTCCCCATGCATGGCCTGCAGGTGACTCTCTAGTCTCAGAATACCAGTGAGCAAGAGTTGAGAATCCAGCCCTAGTATTAAATGTCTAGTCTTAGCCCAGAAGTTCTAAAAGTTGACTGTACTATGGGTGTATACAGTTTTGCACTTAATTACACAGTCTGTTTCTGTTCCCATTCTCTGTGTGTTCTGGCAGACAAGGATACATCTCTTCCCCAAGTACCTTCTCTTGGCTGGACCCATGTCTTACACCGCTCTGTGTAAGAACGGTAGTTGCTCATGATAAATTTGCCTAATTGGTTAAATTTTTTTTTTTTTTTTGAGACAGAATCTCACTCTGTTGCCCTGGCTAGAGTGCTGTGGCGTCAGCCTAGCTCACAGCAACCTCAAACTCCTGGGCTCAAGCAATCCTCCTGCTTCAGCCTCTGGAACAGCTGGGACTATAGGTGTGTGCCACCACACCCAGCTAATTTTTTCCATTTTTAGTAGAGACGGGGTCTCACTCTTGCTCAGGCTGATCTCGAACTCCTGACCTCAAGCAATCCTCCCTCCTTGGCCTCCCAGAGTGCTAGGATTATAGGCGTGAGCCACTGCACCTGGCCTAATTGGTTAAATATTATGGTGCCTTCATTTTCCCAACCTGTTCTGTGGTGTTCCCAACCAAACTACTTCCCTTTTTTAAAAGCAAATGAAGAAAAATGTGCACATGTGCACCAAAAAGACAAGTACAAGAATGTTCATGAAAAATTATTTGAAATAGTCTCAAACTGGAAATAACCTCAAATGTCCATTAATAGTAAAATGAATGAATTGCAGTATATTCATACAGTGGAGTACTACACAGTAATAAAAATAAATAAAGCACTGCCGTATGCAATAACATGGCTACATTGCACAAACATAATGTTGAGCAAAAGAAGCCACACAGAAAAGAGTATATGATGTAAGCTTCCATTGATATAAAGTTTAAAACAAGCAAAATTAATCTATGGTATGAGAAAGTCAGGATGATGTTACCTTTAGGGAGGAAGGAGGAAATAATGATTGGGAAAATACCATAGGACTTCTGTGGTGCTGATAATGTTCTATTTCTTAACCTGGTGGTAGATACGTAGGTGTATTCACTATGTGATCATTCTTTGCACTGAACACTTAAGCACTCTTGTATATGTGTATAAGACTTTAATTTAAAAAGACTTTTAAAAGTATTCATTAGGATGTTAGGATGACATTAATGAAGATAGTGAAACAGAGATGGAAGCTAGTTGGGAAAGAAAGAAGACATTATTGGGATGCGGGGAGGTGGAGTTAAGTATAATCCACACTTTTGAGAAGGGTGGATAACTATATGAAAAGGTTAATTTGGTGGGTTAACGTGCGAAAGATTAGAGCATTTTACAGGTACAGAGACAGGAACCAGCAAGGAAAGAGATTTAAAGTTCAAGAAAATGTGCAGATGGAACATGTCTGAGAGGAGAGGGATGATAGGGCAAGGAGAGGCATAGATAGAAGTTTGGCTTTAAATGAGAAAAGAACTTTATTTGAGGGGGAAAAAAAGAGAAGAGAATGTGTATGGAGAATGACAAATTTGCAGATAAGAAAGTAGGAAATTAAAGGATACCACAAGGGGCCTTAGTTTCTGCTAAGAAAAGAAGTTCTTTTTCTCCTTGTAGCTGCCATATCTCACTATCCCTTGGATAATTCCCCCAATCTGGCCGTGGAGTGGAAGAAAATGACCCCAGCCTTCCTTTTCTGAAGGTCTTGAAAGGAAGCACACAAACAAGTTGTGTTCAGGGAGACAGCATGACATGGCAGAGTGAGGCTGGGCATCTGAGACAGACAGACCTGGCCCTGAGCCCACCCTGCCTCTAGCATTCCCTGCAGCCTTGGATCAGGCATTGCTCTAAGCTTCACTCTCCTGAAATAATACAATCAACTTTCAGGGCAGTTGTGAAGATTAGAAAGAATATATTTGCCACCAAACTCCAAACTTTACACATAACCTTTAATTTTCAAATCATTGTAATCTCAGCTCCATCTCTTGTAATTGCATAAAGTACTGTCTTTTTTTTTTTTTTTTTCGAGACAGACTCTCACTCTGCTGTCCCAAGCTGAGTGCCGTGGCATCAGCCTAGCTCACAGCAAGCTCAAACTCCTAGACTCAAGCGAGCCTCCCGAGTAGCTGGAACTACAGGTGTGTGGCTGCCACGCCCAGCTAATTTTTCTTTCTTTCTTTCTTTCTTTTTTTTTTTATAGTAGAGACTGGGTCTCACTCTTGCTCAGATTGGTCTCGAACTCCTGAGCTCAAGCGATCCTCTTGCCCTGGCCTACCAGAGTGCTACGATTACAGACATGAGCCACCATGTCTGGCCATAAAGTACTGTCTTTACAGGCTCTTATCTCCAAGTATTTCTGAGAAAACTCAAAAAACACACACTCCAAAGACCAATTCTGGTACTTGCTTGTCATCAGAATCTACCGTAGGGATCCAAGCTATTACTTTTTCCTTCTGCAGTAATACCCATTTGTTTCAAGACAGACTTACTGTGCCATTTTGCCTGACTTGGACATTGACTCTATCTTCAATTCCATTCAGTGACAGCTGAGATCAGGAATAGTTTTGTTAAGACTTTGCTGAAGGTTTGTTAAGACTTTGCTTTGTGATAAGAGAAATATGTCATAGAAGAACTTGAAGACAAAGTATCACTGCTCTTGAGGTCTGCACAGGGGTCCTCTTCTGGGCACTTCTCTGTTTACCCCTAGAGCTGCCGTCATGTTGCAGGGACCGGCTGACCCAACTCTAGTGGGAATGCCCTTGAGTCCAGCCTTGCCTCAAAATTCACATATTCCAGAATGATTGGCAATGGCAATGTTTATTACATTCAGGGGAAACCCTACCCCATACATAGAATCTGATCTCATCCTTTGGCACAAAGAACAACAACAGCAAAAACAACCTCCCTTCCCCCAAGAATAGGCCCATCAGTACAGAATAGCACCATCAATAGTCCCACACAATTCCTCCTCTTCTTGAGATGAACAGAAGCTTGAGCCATCTCAAGCTATGTTTCTGTCAAGCCATCTGAAGCCTGGGTTTCCTATCTCCTGTGAGAAATAAGTCAAACAATAACCTACAGATCTTCCAGAAATAAGCAATGATATCCAGGAGTAGGAAAGAACATCTGAATATTGAAAACAAAGATGACCTTTTAATTACCACGAAGAGCTCCTGGAGCTAATGTTCTCAAATCTCTCTCTTCTGGAAAGGGTCTCTGTTCTATATTTGATAACCCAAAATCCACTGGGGTGGTCCTCCTTGGAATGAAGTGCTGTGTGATAGATCTTTCCTTTTTTATTTTCTGGCCTCATCTTATGCAACTTTGTCCCTCTTTATATCATCCTTCTTTCTATTCATCTAAAACGCCAAGATCTTTTCGATCCCAACATTTTGCACATGCTGATCCCTCTGGTTGGAATGTTTTTCTTCCCATTCCTTACCCCACTAACTTTTGTTCCTTCTTTATATCTTGCTTAAATGACCTTTTCTGAGAAGACTTCCTTGACCCTCTTTTCCATTTAAATCAGATCGTCCCATTACAATCTTAAATCACATCATTTCCATTTTTTCCGTAAGAACATTTATGACAATTTGTAGTTACATTATTACATGAGATTATTTGTCCAACTACTTTCTCTCTTTCTAGAGTTATTTCCAGGATACATATAGTGTCTCTTTTACTCACTTCTATATCCCCATTGCCAGGCACATATTAGATAATCAGTAAATTTTTTTTGAATGAATGAATGAATGGATGAATGAATAGGTAGGTAGTCTGCCGTAAACTTCTATCTCTAAGGAGACAGAAAATTAATTGAAACATTTTTCATCTTCTAGGTTCTACTCAGGGCAAACTCTTTGGTTGTCGAACACCGATTGTCCCTTTTACCCCTGCTAGCAGAGTCTTTGCTCAGCGGTGTATCAGGTGGTGGAACCTGACCATGGTAGTCCCAGTCTCCTTCCTGGAGACTGACCTATGCTAGGCGTGTGTTCCAGCTCTGGCCAGGGAGAGGCAAGGAGATGTTTATCCTAGTGCAAGAGACAAGGTGAGACATGCTGAGGATTTCTGGGATGGGTTTCTCCAGAAAAGATGTTTTCCTGCCTCTGGGCATGAGTAGATTTGCATATGATGACAGGAATTGCTGAGATGAAGCCAGCACATGCAGCTGAACAAGGTCAACATTCTCTCAGGGAAACAGAGCAGGAGCCAAGGATGGCTGGCTGGCTTGGACCTGCCTCTGCTCTGCATTGCTTGCTACTTTAGGTAATTACTCCGGTATGGTTTAAGGCAGTGAGCTTTCTAAATACATTTTACATGGCATCCTAACACAAACACCCACACATGTAATACACAAATAAAACAAAAGTTTCGCAAAGCTATACCACTCCTACTATATGCAAGGTATGCCAATAGTTCTCTTTTTCTTCCCTTCTGCTATTGCGTTTAAAATATGCTTGTTTGAGGCACCCTAAAATGATTTCATCCCAAAAAAGTGTTGTGACCAGCAGTTTAAAGCATTTTGGGGCTTTCTGGTACTTCTTCTGCAGACTCTGGAGCCAGACTACCCGGGTTGATATCCCAGCTCTGCCAGTTACTAGTTTTGTTACATCAGACAAGTTTCTTAACCTCTCTATGATTCAGTATTGTCATATTTGATGGGCATAATACTGGTACCTACCTCATGGGGTTCTTTTAAGGATTACATTAGCTCATACATTTAAAGCACTTGGACTAGGAAGCCATAGGGAAGTGTAAACAAACGACCGACATTATCTTACAAAGATGAGCAGGGTATGGTCCTTGTTCTCACCGTGTTTGCATTCTTGCAAGAAAGATATAATACAGAGGTACTGGGATTAAGATAAACACAGAGTAGTCCAGGATCATGAAGGAGAAACATGCGTTCCAGTGTGAGAAATCAAATCTAATCCCCAGGAGGTAAGACTGGGAGATAAAATGAATTGTGAAAATTCTAATTACTATTTTTAAATCAGTATACTAATTTTTAGAGCAGTTTTAGGGCTACAGAAAAATCGAGCAGAAAGTACAGAGAGTTCTCATGTATCCCCTAACTCTACCTACACAGTTTTCCCTGTTATTAACGTCTTGCATTAGTGTGGCACATTTCATATAATAGATGAACCAATACTGATACCTTAGTATTAACTAAAGTCCATAGTTTACATTAGGGTTCACTCTTTGTCTTGTATATTTTATGATTTTTGACTAATGTGTAATGACATATACCCACCATTATAGTAACACATAAAACAGTTTCACTGCTCTACAACTCATCTGTGTTCTTCCTAGTAATCCTTCCTCTCCATCTCACCCCCAAACCCTGATCTTTTCACTGTCTCCATAGTTTTGCCTTTTCTAGAATGTCATATAATTGTAATCATACAGTATGTAACCTTTCAGGTTGGCTTTTTCTACTTATAAATATCCATTTACCTTTAAAAAACCTCTCTGAATACAGAATACATTCATAAGAAAAAGAACAAAGAATAGGAATTTAAAAGTGTATTGTCAGCACTATTCAGGGCTTTGAGCGACCAACCAATAGGTGTAACCAATTTTCTCAACGAGTATCTTCTTAGTAAATATTTGCTGAGCAAATGGATGAATGAACCCCCAGTACAATGATTACAATGTTAGCAGATGGGCAATATGTATTTGTTGAACTGAACTATAGTCCTAACATCTTGATTGCATTTAGGAGTTTCCCAGTTCTCCTTGACCATTTACTTAAGAAGAACAGATAGCTCTCATGGCTTGGTCATTTTATGTGTTTCAGGCACTATGCTAAATATTTTACAAACATTATTTCACATCAGCATTATCAGTAATCCTGTGAGCTAGATATTACTATCCTTGCTTTATAGAAGGAACAGGTTCAGAGATGTTAAAAACTTGCCCAAGGTCACACAGCAGGTAAAGTGAACCTTTAATTCACACTCAGGTGAAAATCTTTTATCCAGGAGCACCCTGATGAGTCCACCAGTACTTGCTATGGCGTTTTCCATGAAGCGGACAAGTGGCCCAGTGCTCAAAGCCTACCATGATGACCTCAAACAGATATCCTGTGCAACTACATTCAGGCCAGTCTGTTCCCAAAATGCCCTGCCCATTTCTACTTTCTGTACTGAGGAATTCCCCGAAGTGATGAAATTTCATTTTTGTTTTCCCTATATGGACCATGTAGGTTCATCACAATAAGTGCCACAGCTACTGAAGTCCTCAGAGAGATGTACATGACCCCCTAGAGACAAGGCAAATATATAGTTCTATCTTAAAGCTGGGGAAATAAGCACACCATTCACCAATGTAGGAATAAAGAAGGTGCCAGAACATCATGCACGGCTTTGTAATTCATAAAAGATTCTTAGATATTTTTACCTTCAATTAGAAATTTAAAATGCCTGATTTTCTCCAACACTCAAACTTCTGACAGACAAGATTTATAAATCTAACAAGCAAAATCTTTGTAACTAGAACCTACTCATCCGCTAACTGTGATAAGCAGAACGCATAACCAAAACAGCACCGTGAGGACAAATTACTTTCCCTGAATGAACACAATTTGCTAAAAGTCTCGATCGCATATTAAATTCTTTATTGTCTTTCTGCTTTCTTGTACAATTTCCCAGAACTACACACTTTTCTCATCCAGTCAAGGGAAACTGGAAAACTCAGTCCTGTGACTGCAGTAACTGAAATTTCAGAATCAGGGTTATGTCTGGGACTCTGGATGGAAAAATAGGGCTTGAGTGTCAGTCCCAAGTTCATTCTAGATGAGCCATAACTTAATAAACTCAACACTCCTTCCAGTAATGACTTCCTAATCCTATACCTTTTCTTTCAATACGGTGCACCCTTTATCACCTTGTTGGTTTTTTTTGAACGGTGACCTTCCATAATACTTTTACCAAGAAGTTTTCTACATGAATTTTAATTGATTAATTTGAATTAAAATTCTCTTCTTACCCGAATTGCAATGAAGTATCTTTATTGCCTGCTTGGGTTTCACACCTGTTTGTTCACCTGCACCTTTTGTGCCTCATTAACCTCTATGCTCTGGCCATTTATTGACAGAAGGAATGTGGAATTGTAGAATGCCAAGTTAGAAGGGAAGGTATCAGAGGCATTCATGTGCCCCCAGGCTGTTCTTGCCAAGTGCTGGAAACTTCTTTGCTGGGCATGGTTTCAACAATGGGAAGATCACTGCCGGGGAGAAACTTAGAGCCTGCCAGGCCCTGGCCTCCCTGGCTGGGGTGTGAAGCCTCATCCTCACAGAGTCAAGTTAGTGGCTGTCAAGACCCAAATCCAGGAGATTCCTTTGTCCAAGCCCCTGTCTTCAGCCCAAGAAAGGGGTCTGATGGACGGTTGTTTTCTTTTTCCCTTTTTTCACTTGATGAACAGAGATAGACAATAGAAAGCAGTGAACTCTTAACACAGTCCTTGAACACAGAAATCAGGAAATACTTGTTAACTGACTAATACCCCAGACCCCTTCCTGCCCAGGTCACTCTAATAACAAAGCCCAAGAAGGAACGACACCCACGTCCCCACAATTCTCTTTCTCTCCCCTTGCCCCTGCCCCACCCCGGAAGGAGTTGTGCTGAACAACCACATTAGACTGAGGGCGATCCGCTAAGTGATCACGGCCTGTAGGAGGAGCCAAGGAAATGAGGAAAGGCTTTAAAAGACAATCATGGGAGAAAGAGGGAAGGCCACAGTGGACAGAAGCCTGGAGGGAAGAGAGACAGGTGGTGGAGTAGAGAGGCTGGGGGCAGAATTGCCAACACTCTCACAACCCTGTCACCCACCTGGGTCTCAGAAACCACTCCCTTTTCCTTCCCTTTCGGCTCCTGCAGAGAGTATCATTCCATCTTATGTCTCATGTCTTGGTTAAAGAGATGGAGGCACAAGTGTGTGTATGTATAGGTGCCCACGTGTTTACGTACCATATGTGCCAAATTAACACCTGTTCTAAAACTGAACTCTGCTGAGTAGGGCCACTCAAACTCGGAGCCCTCGCGGAGCTGCACTCCTGGGGTTGCATACCGACGAGGGGATCAGGGCTGGCCTCAGCCACAGGAGATGCCCTTATAAGACCTTTCTAAGAGCCAAAAGAGCCACAGCTACTCCCTCATTTCTCCACTTCTCTGTTCACCCTTATGTCTTCCTCTACGAAGACTTCATGCAGCTGTTATTTCCTGAGTGTCACGCCTCTGAGTGCTGGGAATCGAACCACACAAACCTGAACTCAACTCCAAGGAAATACCATCCCAGCCCTCCGAGGAGTTTTCACAGCCAACATAACTTGCAGGGTTCTTGCAAAGACCAAGGGAGGTTTCAGATGTAAAAATGCTTTGAATAATTGGAATATTTGTACTAACCTTATTGTGATATACTCCAATGGTGCATATATAACAGAGCTCACTAGTGCCCTTGCCACTGAGAGGAAGCGCAATAGAGTAATTAGTAATCAGCTTTTGACAGGACGCTTGGGTCTGAGCAGCAATCAAGTGGTAGGCATGTGAGAAACCATGAGCTCGGGTTCCCAGGGTGAATGGAGCTATGTGATTAAAAACAGCTTTGTTTTGCTCTTTCTCTCCCCCCACCTCCATCTCTCTACAAAGGAAACCAAATGTAAATTCGTACTTATTCTATAGGCTCAGATACCAGTCTCCTTCTTATCAGGAAACTAAAAGTCTCAGTTGGCCTAGCAGGGAGGCCAGGTTTCAGGAGGCCGGGCAGAAGGTGGAGCTAAGATTGTTTGTCAGTTTGTTCTGGGGGAGGAGGTGGAACCATCACCCACAGCACTAACCAGAGGAAACTGCCTGTTCCCCAAGGTCGTGTGGGACTTCCTGCCAGAGTACCTGATAGAACAGGGCTCAGTGGCCCTCACCGCCAAGTCTTTCCATAGACAGAGATGGGGGTAGGAGGGTTTGTGACTGACCAAGCGACCACCTCCCAGGTCAAATCTGAGCTCCATGCTCACTGGGGGAGGCTTTGGGAAGAAACAGCACCAGGCTTAGGGTCAAGAAGTCCTGCATTTTAATCCTGACTCTGTCATTTGACCCTTTCCTGTAAAATGGGGAGGGACTATAATGCCCACTGGCTGTGAGGGTTGCATACTTTCTCTCCCATCCACTTAATTCCTCTTGGTTCCCAGAATCCTTGTCTCCTTCCTCTTGCACTGCCAGCCAAAACTTAAATTTCTGCTTACTTTATTTTGCAGAGCAATTTAGTTTTCTTTGTTTCATTTTTTGCCCTCGAGACCAGATCCTGGCATTTAATTTTTCAGAATTAAGTGGCCTTCCAATTGTCTTTCTAACCAAAAAATAAAGTTCTCCAAGAGAAATCCTGCCTCCAGCATTAAAACGTATGCATTTTTTTTTTTCTCACTACATTAGTTTTTCACTCTGTACTTCCCTGGTTTCTCCAGATAACCTACAACGAACAAGACCGTCCCGCTGGCCTACCATCCTCTACGAAGACTTCACGGGTCCTCAGGGCACTGTTCTCTTCATAGGCCGTTTTTCTATGATCTGAAATGGTGCCCTCCTCCATGTGCCTCCCATGTCTTTCGATCAGCGTATTTATGAAGTCTTCCATAATTGCAGTGCCACTGTGCCAACATCTTATCAAAACATGTTCATTATATACACAGGCCAAACATGTAGGGGAGGAATTTTATAAGAAAATTGCAAAAAGCAATCAACAATAGAAATTGTCCATCACCAACCCAACGGCCTTCCCAGCACATGCGCCTTCTTCCCTGCCAACAGAACTCATATTTGCTAGTTACCAGTTGAAGTCCATTGACTTTAAAGGAGGGGACACCCCTACTCCAGCTGTATGGGATGAATTGTAATTTGCCTAAAGCAAATATATAATAGTAATTTCATTCTCCTACATTTGGCCACATGACCCAATGAGATATGAGGGGAAGTTTCCTGGGTGTAGCTTTTAGGAAAGCTCTTGTTTTCTGGGTTAAAAGGAACAAACTCAACATGTAGGGCCCCTTTTGTCCCTCTGCCATTTTTTTCTTTCCTGGAATACTGACATTATGCCAGGAAGTACAGCAGCAATCTTGGGACCATGAGGCACAAAAAAAAGAACAAAGAAACAATCTATTAAAGTATGGTGTAGCAGATAGATAGCAAGAACCCAGGATACTGATGGCAACCTTGAGTAGCCAACCAGCCTTGGTCTAACCAGTTAAGTGAAACAGGTAAATTTCCATTTGTTTATGTCATTGTAGTTGAGTTTCTTGCTATATATAAATACAGTCCTAAATGATACATAATTTTTTTTTAAAATTTTTTCTTTCTTTTTTTCTTTTCTTCTTGTTTTTGTTCTGGTAAGGGAAGGGAATGCGAAAGGAGGGAGAAGAACACATGGTTCTTGCTCTCAAGCAATGGTTAAAAGCTTAGTACACACCTTGGCATCACTTTTTTTTTTTAATTGAGTCAGGGTCTTGCTCTCTCACCCCAGCTAGAGTGCAGTGGTGTCATCAGAGCTCACTGCAAGCTCAAACTCCTGGGCTCAAGCGATCCTCCTGCCTCAGCCTCCCAAGTAGCTGGGACGACAGGTGTGCGCCACCATGCCCGGCTAATTATTCTATTTTTTATAGAGATGAGGTCTTGCTCTTGCTCACACTGGTCTTGAACTCCTGGCCTCAAGCAATCCCCCTGCCTCACCCTGTCAGAGTGCTAGATCATTAGAGACGTGAGCCGCCATGCCCGGCCTTGGCATCACTCTTGATTCCGAATTCAGTGCGTGAGCAAATCCTGTCTGCTCTACCATCAGAGTATATCCCACGTTGCAGCAGTTTCTCACTAACCCCTGCTGCCTTAAACCTGGCCTAAGCCACCATCATTTCTCGCTCATAACACTGCAGTGTTCTTTTAACTGGGCCACCTGTGTCTACCCTTGTCCCCCTTCAGTCTGTTCCCAACATGGCAGCCAGAATGATTCCATTAAGATGTAAATCAGATAGTGTCACTTCTGTCATAAAAACCCTCCCGTGCTGGCCATGTTACTCAGATTAGAAGCCGACGTCCTTAGAATGAGGACACCTGCATGGTGGCAGTGGGGCTCACCTCATTTGTCTTCACATTCCTGAACTGCATGTTGCCTAAGGTCCAAAACCAATAATTGTTTTCTATGTTTTATATAGTTTTCTAGTTTATGGCGTGAGGGTCACCCAGTCATGTCTGGGGGTGGCCACGAACAATAAATGTGTGAAGCAGTTCAGCTTTCGTGACAGTAAATGTGATATGAAGATGAGTTAGAGCACACTAGCGTGTGACAGAGGAACTGAAACTCGGTGGGGGCAAATCATGTGCCCAAGACGAAGCTGTTGTTAGCGCTGGGAGTAGAGCCCAGGTGCTTTGCATCCCAGGGCTGTCCTTCGCCTCCCAGGCCACATCCCGCCTTCCCCAGCTTAGCTGCTCTGAGCACTCCCTCCTCGGTTGCCTTCTCCTCCTCAGTTTCTGCCTTCTAGCATGTGGGATGCTGACTTCTTCAGCCAAGCCCCCGGCGAGCCCTCCCCACAACCATCATCAGACTAGCTGGAAAGGGTCTTTCAGGTCCAAGTGTATCGGAACATTTAGAAAGACTGAGACCCACTTGCTCCATCACAAGCCAGTGGCAAGAGCTTTCTGGTTGTCCTCACTTTACCATCTGCTTCAGAGTTGCCCGAGGGCCCGCTTACCAACATGCCACACGCACTGTGAGGCCATGTCTGCGTAAGCCTGCTGTGAACACAACATTTCAGCAAATGGGATTCTTCAAAAAATAACTCAAGTAATAACCATCTGCCTCAGTGTTCCAGGCCATGAGGGGCTGAGGGTCACAAATCAAGGAGCGCTTGTTGTAGGGACTGGCTGCCCCGCTGCAGGGGAGGAGTTAGCAGACAGCCTCCTGCTGCTGGATGTTTCCCAGTCTGCCTCAGATGCTGGTATCTCCTTGCCCGGGTCATGCCCTTGCCAGGGTAGCCCCTACCTGGAGACCGAATGAGGTGGGGGTAGAAAGGCCCAGGCATTCTAGTCTGAAGCGAGACTACTCTGAGGGATATACTGGTTCTAGAGCTTCCAGCCAAGTTGGCTGAAGCTCTGTAAGGGCTGCATCAAAACTCAGCTTCTCCCTCTGCCCAATCCTGTTGTCTCCTTGCCTTTCACAAGCAGTAATTCCGGGTAAGCGACTTGTGCCCACACCCCACTTCCACATCTGCTTTTGCAGAACCAGACCTCTGACGTGGGAAATGACAGCTGGGCTTTGGCAGCTACAGGCCAGCCCGGTTTCCCTACAGCCAGGGAAAGGTCAGGCAGCGAACGATGACTCCAGAGAAGGGTCACCCTGACACCACAGACCTCATAACTTTCCACCTCCCTTCTGTATTAATGTGACAGAAAATTGAAATGAACATCCAGAAATTGTTGGGAAATAACACTGGATAATATTTATTGAGTGTACACTCTGAGCCAGATACTACGCTAGGAGTTTCACTAGCATTAATCCCCTCAAACAAACCTACAGAGGAGGTATGCTTATTGTCCCCATTTCATAAAGACCCTGGCCTCTGCCTTGCGAAGAGTTGGGGCAGGTCTGTGGGCCGATGACGAGTGATGATTTCAGATCCCTCCAGGGTCTTGGCCCACCTTCTGCAGCATGAGTCCCTGTGGGTGGCTTTGTGTTTATTGCTGGCTCTGCTTACGTCCTCTTTTTCCTCCTTCCTCCCTGCACTCTCAATTCTGCAGATCTGGCAGCCCCCTCTCGGGCCCCACTAGCAAATCAGAGGCACTGTCAGTGCCCAACCCCCAGCATCAAAAATAGGAAGAGGAGAGGCTCTCAGCCCACATCCTGCATTTGCGCAAAGTTCCCACCCGTGGTTCAACCCAACATTTATGCAACATCTTTCAGCTCACAACCAACCTAGCAACCACCAAATCTAGGCTCCCAAGAGGTCACTCATTCATTCATCAACGATGGACTACCAAAGATGGATCTGCTGTACTCAGGGGCCAGCTGGAGGTGCACAGATAAATGATTCATTCACTTATTCTTACACTTCTTCATCTAACAGTGACTTACTGAGGTCCTATTTTGTTTGACGTACAGGTCCCAAAGATGCGGTGGGGAGCAAGAAACAGGCATGTCTTCATGTTCCACTTAGCGGAAGGGGAAAGGGTTACAGTCTTTTATTAAACAACTTTGTAACGGTCCAGAGGTACACAGCCAAAGTTTAGGAGAATGCAGGAGGGATTTTCAGTTCAGGTTTGACAGCAACTTCCCATGCACAAAGGGCTCTCAGATAAAGTGGATATTGGGGTGCCTTCTGCAGTGTGTTTGCTTCCTCCATCATTCCTCCCTGGGCCGGGGTCTTTCCATTTGGGCTCTCTGGGTGCCCCACAGGCCCACTGCTCTCTCCAAGGAGCGAATGCCTCTCTCTGAACTTGTTTGCCTCTGCCCCATGGATACATGGCCTCTTTAAATCTCCCTCCAGTGTCCTGCCTTGTGGATGGGCCTCTCTTAGTAAGCATCCCATGTGCCCCCTGCGGAGATATGCTCAAAGGACCAGCTCTTCTCAGTCTTGAGCACATTAACAAAAGCTCCTTTCAGTTACACCAAGTTTAGGCTTGAACCCAGTCCCAGAAAGCAAGGCAGGGTGGTGCCAAGCTTCAGGAATGCAAACGTGTTAGGGCAAACAAGAAAAATCCACTTTGCCATATTTAAAGCAGAGCATTTCTAATTTTTTTTTTTTTTTTTGCATTTTCCCCTTTGGTCTTCTCTGGTGTTCTCCTTTGCTGTTTCGTTTTTGGTCCATACCTGGTTCCACAGTGAGCAAGGTCATGATGTCATCCCTCTCTCCCTACACATCCTCCCAACGTTTCTGAGATCAGCCCCTGCCAAGAAGGGACCCCGGAGCTTGGGAAGATAATGCCTTCCCAGGACACCAGCTGAGCGCCAACCAGGTGTTGAGGCGTCTCCCAAGCACCACCAGAGGGCGCTACTTCCCCATGCCTCCTGCGGCGGAGCCTCCTCTGGAGTCCAAGCTGCGGGTGGTTCCGAAGTACCGCGGGGCCCTGGACCAGGGATTGCTTCTGGAGGGTGACAGTATCCGCCTTTCCTCACTGACTAATAAAATCAGTTCTTCATTGTTACTTCCTCCCTGGGGCAGAACTGGGCTCTCCTCAAGCCAATTTCTCCTCAAGCCAATCCCTAAAGCATATTTCTGACCTAATTTTGGGTTAGTAAGTAGAGTTTTCCCACCTTTAGGGATTAAGGTCCTCTATGGGTTTGGAACAAAGCTAGATCTTTCCTTCCCAAGCCCCTGTAAATCAAGGTCACCCAGGGCTGGCATTTAAACGTGGCCTTACATGCCAAGAAATGGACATCCTCACACTTCCACCCACCTGGCGAATCTCAGTTCCCACAACACCCCTAAAATCTCATTAGTCACGCTTGCTCCCCGTGTCTGCTACGGGGCTACAGGTTCCCACCCCGGGACTTCACTACGGTTTGGCCTCAGTGTGTGTTTCTGGCTCTTCTCCCGACCCTCTTTCTAATCCTGTCTTGGAATTTGCTTTGCGGAGGAAGCCTGGTTCCTGCTAGGGCCGTGTGGCCCTTCCATGGCCGCAGTCCTCTGTCCCGTCTGTACCGCTGTGGTGCGAGCTTAACCCTCTGCTCCTTCAGCCCGCACCTTACGTTATCTCATTCCTACGTCCTCTTTCCCGGGCTACATGCAGAAGCATAAATGAAGGCTGACAGATTGGACTGCATGCAATTATATTTTTAAATTGCACAAAGACAATATAAGCAAAATAGGAGGTAAAAAAAAATCTGGGAAAAATTATAATAAATACAATAGAGAAAAGATTAATTTATATAATGCAGATAACTCCTAAAAAGCAATACCAAAAAGATGGACAATCCACTAGAAATGCTCAGGCAACTCAGAGAAGAGGAAATAGTACTGGCCAATAAATAAATGAAAAAATAGTTGCTCAAACTTTAATTTTAATAGAAATTTTAACAGTTGCCAGTTTGTTTTGGAGCCTAATGACTAAAATAATTAGGTATAATTTCTAACATAAAATACTGATAATTTCCATTATTTATTAGGGTAAGGGTAAGAGGCTTGCTCCATACATAGTTGGAGGGAGCATAAACTGAAGCATATTTTGAAGAGTAGTATAAAAATGGTAAGTGCATGTTCTTTATCTCATTGCAGCATTATCTATGATTGTGAAATTTGGAAACAACTGAAATATCTATCAGTGAGGATGTAGCCATTGAAAAGGGCATACAAATTGATATATCTCGTTTGATGATGCTAAAGGATGCTCTGCCATAAATAGTAGAGAGTGTGCGTGCGTGTGTGTGTGTTTGGGGAGAGAGAGAAAGAGAGAGAGAAGAGAAGGAAGTTAGGAATGATATACACCAAATTGTTAACAGTGGTTTCTTTATATATTTTAATATTCTGTAGATCTTCGATGCAATGTAAATTTGCTACAATTAAATTTTTAAAATTTTCGGTTTTGCGGAAAAAGGAAAAATTTGTTTATATTTTTGTCTCCCCCATTAAAAACATAATAATTATACAGTAAACAAAATATAAATCAAACGTAATTTAATTCCAGCTTTCTAGTGACTTACAGTTTTAGTGGGGCAGACAAACTTACAAACATAAGTCACTGGAAAGCTGAAATCAAATTATATTTGGTTAATATAATTTGGTTTACATAATTTGGTTTACTGTATAAATCATACAGTGATTGACATAAACACTCCATTAAAGTTTTTGAATTGATTTTCTTTTATACATTTTAAAGGTGTATGCTCTATTTAACATATGCTTCATTCCCTGCAAGTATTATATTTAACTGTATTTGCATATTTGCCTCCCCAAGTAGAATAAGAATTTCTGAAACAGATCAAGTGCATCCTCCATAAGCCCCTAGCGGTTCATTACAAGCTGTAGATTTTCCATAAACGTTTGTTGGACTTGGAAGCTGGACGATTGAAAGCTGTACATCCTCCCTGGGCTCCAACCCCTCCACACATATTCTCTTTCTCTTCTGCAGTGGAGATTTGAGTCTAGAACATACTAATGCCTCTCGTGACTGGGAAAGATCATGAGTCTTACAAGGAACGTCTCCAAGTTAGGTTTCGAGTGGGAACAGGCAATGGAGCAAAAGACCTTGCTTGGGAGAGAATCCACAGCTTGGACTTGGAAGGAGACTTGTTTAAGAAGAAAGTCTGCAAACAATTGTCATGACCTTGACAAAGAAAGCCAAAACCTGATGACTAAGTTTCTTCTTTTAGTCATTGTTAGGTCCAGAGCCAAGAGAGAGACACACGAAGCCTTTTGTGTAGCAAAATGCTATTTATTTTGAGCATCTGGGTGCAGATGGGTGGAGGCGAAAAAGCATCTACCCTGAGGGAGGGGAAAGCTTGGATTTTATAGAGGATTTCTCAGGGGGAGTGAGTCCCTGGGCCAGAACAGACTCTGCAGTAAAATATTTTTTTTTAAACAACCAGTTTGTGGGACCCCTGCCTCAATCTCATCCTGTGGATATAAGGCAGGAGGGTAGTTCCGTCCTTATCAGGGGGGATAGGAATGCTGTCTGCAGCTGTCAGGTTTACAGCCTCTGGGGACTCTCAAAACTCCTGCGGCTATCGATTCACAAACCTCAGTTTTCTTTTCTTTTCTTTTTTTATTTCAACATATTACGGGGGTACAAATGTTTAGGTTATGTATATGGCCCTTGCCCCACCAGAGTCAGAGCTTCAAGTGTGTCCGTCCCCCAGACAGTCTGCACCGCACGTGTATATACCCGTCCCCTCCTCCCCCTCCCGTCTGCCCGACACCTGATGAATGCTATCGCTACACGTTTGTACCTAAGTGTTGATCCTTTGAAACCAATTTGATGGTGAGTACAACTGCATTCCATCCCGTACATACTTTTCGAGTTCCCACCTGAAACAAACCTAACAGTCACGAGGACAAGGTTATCATTTTCTAGAATTAAAATAAAAGGAGAAAAAAGATACATTTCTTCATCCACCAACATAATAATGCATAATGTCAGGAAAGCGGAAACAAATCTTTAATGACTTTCTTTAATGTACTCTCAGTGCCTGGTCATCTGATTAAAATACTGAGATAGACACATGCACAGAAAGGAAAGTAAGTGTGCGATTCAAAAGCATACTTGTGAAATACTATGGTTACCTTCTTCAGCAGGGCAGGAAATACCTGCTATAAGATGGAAACACCTCAGTTCAACCTAACAAAGAATACTAAATTGAAGTCAGGAGGCTAGGGGTTTAATTTTACCTTTTGATTCTGACTGAATGTGGGATCTTGGACCTGTGATTAAACATTTCTGGGCCACAGTTTTTCTCCTATCAAAAATAGGGCAATTGGCCGGGCGCGGTGGCTCACGCCTGTAATCCTAGCACTCTGGGAGGCTGAGGCTGGTGGATCGCTCAAGGTCAGCAGTTTGAGACCAGCCTGAGCAAGAGCGAGACCCTGTCTCTACTAAAAAATAGAAAGAAATGATCTGGACAACTAAAAATATATATAGAGAGAAAACAAAATTAGCCGGGCATGGTGGCGCATGCCTGTAATCCCAGCTACTCGGGAGGCTGAGGCAGGAGAATCACTTGAGCCCAGGAGTTTGAGGTTGCTGTAAGCTAGGCTGACGCCATGGCACTCACTCTAGCCCAGGCAACAAAGCGAGACTCTGTCTCAAAATAAATAAATAAATAAATAAGGCAATTAAAATTGGTAAGTGATTTCAAACTTTTTGTTGTTAACATTTCAGAACCCTTTTTTCACATGAAAATTTAGAGAAGCCCAATGGGTACACACATAAAGATGAAACTGCTGTTGGAGCTGGTACGGGTGCCTGGAGCCATCTCTTCTCACAAGGTGGCCCTTGATGGGGATACAGGGAACCCCAGACTCCATGAGGTTCAGTGTAAAACTTCCTTGACAGGATAATCCTTGAAATCACTTCCATTTCTATTGGACTACAAGTCAAGGACCCTGATCGAATTAGCTGTTAACAGTGTTTCCATTTATGACATTTTGCTGGACTTTAGTCTGGGAAACATGGAGACACCAATATCCAATGATGACACAATTAGTATTTTTTATGCTTCTTTTGTTCTGTGACAGATCTTTCATAAGTATTAGGAAATTTTCATAATATATCACCCGGTATAATTATACCAGCAATTGCAAAGGTTTGAGATTTTTCCTACTGAAACTATTGAAATATTATTCTGAATATCGTACTAAGCCCCTTGCTTTACCAAGTTCTAAATCAGAAATATGATTATCTCGGGATGAATTCAAACTTTAGCTTATCCCAGAACTCTTAATTCTGACCGTAGTTAGTATAGCACTGGTCCAGTGGCCACTGTTTGGAACCATTGACCTATCCTTCCAAAACAAACCTGTTGATTTTCTACATAAACCCTTGAATCTCCAACCAGTTTTCTCCTAAATGAATGAAGAAACAAAAAGTGCTTTCGTAAATCTCATTTTAATTTGCAAGGAGAATGAATACATTTGTATACATGAGAAGCTTACTATGTTATCACCTTACCAAAGAAACAGGAACAAAATCCAGGCTTTCCACATCATTTCCTTGGCTCCCTCCCAGTTAAGCTGAGTTTATTTTCATACTGACCCAGGTTCTGCAAGCTTCTGGAAACCCTGAGTATCAGAGTACGTAGGTGTCTTAGTCAGTTCAGGCAGCTGTAACAACATACCATAGATTGGTTGGCTAAACAACAAACATTTATTTCTCACAGTTCTGAAAGCTGGGAAGTTCAAAATCAAGATGCAGGCATCTTAGGTATGTGATGATGGCCCTCTTCCTGGTTTGCAGATGGCTAACTTTTTGCTATATCCTCGCATGGTGAAGAGGGAGATCATTTCTTTTGTGTCTCTTCTTATAAGGGCACTAATCCCATTTCTTAGGGCTCCACCCTCATGACCTAATTATCTCCCAAAGCCCCTTCTCCAAATCACATCACATTGGGAATCAGGGCTTCAACATATGAATTTTGGGAGCATAAACATACAGCCCAGTTTCATGAAAGGTGTATATGCAAAGTGACCCCCAAATGTAGAAGGAGCTGAGAAAACAAAAAACAAGGCAGACAAATTCAGTCTGACTGTAGAGGGTGATTTATTGGGGAACTTACAGGCTGAAGCATGGTCTTGGGCAGCACCAAGACAGATAGATTCTGCACCGTTACCCCCCCACACCCAGGGCTAATATGCTATAGGAAAAGGTGTACCTGCCCTACAGGGAACATGCAGGACAATTAAAGTTGAGCTTCCAGGAAATATAAGAATGCTATATACAACACAACATAGTAAGATCCCATCTCTAAAAAATAAAAAATGAATTTAAAAAAAAAAAGCAGTAGCTTAACTTATTGGCCAATGAGCACCTGAAAGGTCAACTACCCCAAAATGAAAACTATTGCTTTTGCTGTGTCCAGTCAAATGTAACAGGGCCTGATGAGCTCTGAGGTTGTCTTTAGCTTTACCATTCTATTATTCGGTAACCATACAAAATGGCTCCATTTATTTTATTTAATAATTTTGGATTTATATTTCACATCTAACTCATCTGCAAGGACCCCTTTAGATATGGTCTCATGCAAAAGAAAATGTTCTCAGGAAATGTATAAGGTATATAATTGCAAACTGTTTAGAAAGCAGAAACAAAGTATATATGAAATGCGTGACGATGTCAAAATGCACAGAATACAGGGATAGAGAATTAAGAAATTTACCCAAAGAAGTTTGCCTCTGGAACATGACATTTCAAATCAGTCGAGAAAAGATGAATTTTTGATAAATGATATTGATACATCTAGCTACCTATTTGGGATAAAAGATGGATGCATATGCATTGTTTTAAAAATTCTATATAGGTCAAAGACTAAATTGTAAAAAATAAATCACAAAGTATTAGAAGAAAATACAAGTGATTTTAAAAAAATATAATCTTGGATTAAGAAGGTATGTTTGCTTAAACAAGATACCAAAAGCCAGAATTCATAAAGAAAAAGACAGATTATTAACTACATATAAACTAAAAACACTATGGGCAAAAGTAATAAAACCAAAAGATGAAAGACCAAATATAAATATATATTTGCATCATGTTTGACAAAAGTCTAATTCATATAACATATATCAGGGATAATTCAATATGTATTTACTATATAAAGACAGGGCTAATTTATTTATTATATAAAGAGTTCTTCCAAATAAAAAAGAAAAATAAAAAAAAAGTGGACAAAGGATACATACAGGCAGCACTCTGATAAAGAAATACAAATGACTCACAAATATAAACAATAGCATTCATTTCAAATAATGGAAGTTAAAACATTGAGGTAACATTTTTATCCTATGAGTTTGGCCAAAATACAAAGTTGAATGATGTACAACTTCTATGGAAGGCAGTTTTGCAGTAACTCTCAAAATCTAAAACTGCCTTTTGACCCATCGATTCTACTGCTGGGAGTTTCTCTTATAGATGCACTCATACATATATAAAGAATAGATATTTCAAGGATGTTCATTTTAGCATTTTAAATAACCAAAAAAGGAGTTTGAAAACAATCTAAATGTTTATCGAAAGGAGGTGGTTAAGTAAATAATGGTATAGCCATGAAATGGAATACAATGAAGCCAATACAAAGAATGAGGGAGATAGGTGCTGATTTGGAAGGATATCTACAGCACATAGATGGAAAAAAGTACAGACAATGAATACATTGTGCTCTTATTTCTTCACGACACTAGATTTCTTAAAGGGTAAGCAAGTGGCTGGCACACTGAACGGACAGGATTTAAGGGTGTGATCATAAACTTTATTTTGGTCTCCACTGTCCCTTTAAGTCTGCTGCTCAGTGGGCTGTTTCTGTTCTGTCCCTGGGGTTTTCTGCTGACTTATAGGTAATAAAAGTTTGACAGTCACTTTAGGTCAAACCTAATCTCAGTTTGCAGGCAGTCCCAGATATTAATCGAAATTCCCAGCTTGACTGAATGTCAAATCTGATTCCCTCGCCAGCCAGGCCTACTGCGGGTGCCACTGCAGCTGTCTTTATTTTCTCTTTCCTTGCCTTATACTTCCACCCCTCATTTTCCGTCTTGCTGTTATGATTTCTGAACCAGCTTTAGTCGAAGCAAGAGGAGAGAGAGGAGTGGGAATAGGAGTAGGATATTTTTCACGTAACCGATATGATCCGAGAGGGCTTCATGCCTCCAGGGCCTGGTGATGTTTTAAGTTGCCCTTTTTCCCTCGTAGGAGTATTTGTGGGTTCCCCTGAATCACCGTTTCCCCAGTGCACGCTGAAAGTCATCAGCTGCAGTGCACTTTCCTCCAGCCACTGCTCTCTGCCAGCCCCTCCAACAGCAGACTTTCTCTGTTGGGGTCCCACTGTACTGTCCTTCCATGGGCGGGATTTAACATGGATCCAGGCCATTTTTATTTCCCACGTGGTTCATGTCTGGTATGTGAGAATTGGCATGTCAGAAGCTCACAGCCTGAGAGAAGGCTGGTGGGCTAACGTGTAGTGAGAGAACAAAGAGACACAGAGGGCCATAGAGGAGCCAGTTACATAAAAGGAGACTGGGGGAGCAGGCAGGGGCAAGCACTCAAGACGTGAAATGCCTTGAGAATCTGAGCCTTCGAGTCTGGAGCGCAATTCCGTTCTAACAAGCTCATGGAGGATCCTCAGCAAACATTCGTTGAGGCTTTTGTTTTCATTTTTAACGTAGTTCCTGTACTGAGAACTGTATAGTCCAGTTGGGGACACAGACATACACACCAATACATGATGATGCCGCGTGAAGATGTGAAAAGAAATGAATGCACCGGAGGAAAGGACTCGGCTAGTCCTAGCTGGAGGAGAGATGGCAAGGGCTGCAGAGAAGGTGTCATTCAGAGGTACCCGGTGAAAAGCAGCTGCTGGTAGGATCAACTGAGATGTAAGTGCTGTCTGGTTAAATGGCCAAGAATAAGCAGGCCAGAGGTGGTGTGAGCCCAGAGAAAGGTGAGGGCAAGAAGGAGACATGTCCTGGATGGGGGACCTGGAGTCAGAGGCTGATACGGAGAGGCAGAACCAAAGCATCACCTCCTTCCCTTCTTGAGGACTGGGTCCCTTTAAGGTGGGACTGGATGAAAAGGATCCTTCCCTGGCTGTCTCCATAGCAGCTGTTTTCTGACAGGTAAGAGTGGACATTGCTCAAATCTGGGCTTCATTGCCAAGAAGTTTCACAAACAGATTTGCCAGGGGAAGTCCCTGGAATCTCCTGGATTTCTTCTTGCTTCCTTCCCAAAGGACAGGCTGTCGAAACCTCAGGGCATAAAAGGCCCAGAGCATGTGCACCCTGGGGAAAGCTGGCCAGGGATATGGGAGCAACCATCATGGACCAGAAGTCTCTCTGGGCAGGTGGGTACGGGGCTAATTCAGCATGTATGTTGGTGAGGAGGGAAAGGGTAATGCAGACCTATGGAAGAAGTGCGCTTGCTCCTTTCCTGGGACTTCAGTCTCTCCCATCCAAGTACTAACTGGGCCCAACCCTGCCTAGCGGACTTCATTGTCTCTATTCACCTCATTATCAAAAAATATCAAGCTGATGCAACTGTCCTAGGGGAACCATCTGGTCTTTCCTGAACGGGCAAGAAAGCAGCAGTGGCCACAGTCCTTTGCATTGTCAGGATGTTCCCAGCTTGCACAGAGGCGTCTCTTACCCACATTAGAATGGAGCTCAAGTCAGGAGGGAGACCAGGCTTTCTTAGTCTCTTGAAGTACCAGCATCGTATTGGGAGCCACATCTTTTGTGGTCTGTGCTTTGGGTACATTTTAGAACTTTTGGGAAGCCACATTTCTCGTCTGCAGAATGGCTTATTGGATTAAATGTTTTCTAAACTCCCCCTTTCAACTCTAATGTTCTGATCCCAAACTCTGGCTTTTGGGGTGGCTGGGAATTTAGGTGAGGGAGGGAATGAGACCAAATGAACAGGGCTATGGGTGAACAAGGGAGGTTTGCCAGGAGGCGAGGGGGGACGTCTGATGGAGGAAAGAAGCCATTTCGTTGTGTCCATGCATACCTCTTTTGCCCTGTCTTATACTCTCGAGCCACGAGTGGCCCACTTGACAAGAGCCTTTTAAGTTGCCTGTTGAAGTTCTCAGCCCTGGGCCCTCAGGAGGGTAGCCTGTGGAGACCCAGCACTTTGGAGAAAGGCCTGGAGGCTGACCTGACAGTACATGTAGCAACCAGAATTTCTCTGACCACTTAGTGAGCGTGTGGAGGACCAGATTCCTGCCTACCCTGCCTTCTGCCCAAACACATGTGCATCGGCCAAAGAACACCCGAGCCCAGCTTCCCAGCCCTGAGCTCTGCAGGGGAGGCACCAGCCCCACAGCTGCATCATCAAAGCTTTCTTTCCTATCTAACTGCCCTTTTCTCCATTCTCAGACCCCCAAGGGCTCTAGTGAGGACAACGTCCCCAGGCTGGGGGGATCACAGTTCAAGGAGTTTTGTCCACTGGGTGAAATTTCTGGGGCCCATGGTCTTTCCTTCCCTTTAGAGGATGAAGTAAGGATAGAATAATCTCACCAGTCCTCCTAGAGGAGGTGTCCTGTGGGGACCTCAAACATGGAAGCGTAGAGTGCTACCAGAGCCAGACTGGGCTTCTCAATCCACTGTGTCTTAAGAGTTAGTTGCTCATAAATATGGTGACCGTTCATTTCAATTTGCCCAGGACAGGTCTGGTCCAAGCTATTGTTACAGGGAAAGTATGAATAATGCTCCTTTTGATTCTCCAAAGGGTCTCATTGGACAATAAACTATATGGTCACCCTACCTATATTCAACTCCAGACTATACCATGAGCTCCTTGAGTGCAGGGACATCATTAGTTTCCTTTTGGTTTCCTCAGTATCTTGGACAATGCTTGACACAGAGCAGGTGATTTAATAAAACCATTGCATAAATGAATGAGAAGATGAATTCTCAGTGTGGAAAACATTTTTGCCTAGGGCTATAGGGACCCCAAGGCATTCAAGGGCTGGGAACCTCAAGGCCCTGTGAAGGGACTACAGCAGTTATGTTCTGGGGTGGACAGCCCAGAAGAAGTGTGGCTTCATCTTGCACGCAGGAACACCCGCACACTCACTGCCATCATCTGGGACAGAGGAACCAGGCTTGGCACAACAGATTTCTCTTTCCACCCATTTGTTACAGGTTTAGCAGTCTTGCTGATTCTCCAGGGAGGTAAGCAGTCAATGTGCCTCTACTGCCTGGGTCTCCGGGCTGGGTCTTTGCCTTTCTGATGTTCGGTTTCTGTCTCTCTTATGTGTGTATGCTCTTGATTACTCTCTCAGTTTCTGTCACTGACATATTTATGACCCTGAGATATACAAAAACTGTATATCTCTTTGTGCATCCCTTGTTCTAGTTGCCTTTTTGAGCCCCTCTCCCCCTCATTCCCAACCTCAATGTGTGTGTGAATACATACACACACATACAGAACATTTGCATCTTCTGTTTCTCTACCTATCTCTGTCATTCATCCATCCACACACATTGAATCTCAGTGCTCTGTGGGTGTGTCACGTGTTGATGGTGTTTGTGTCTCAATGGATTTCTTAACTGAGGTCTGAGTACTCAAGAGTCAGCACTAAGAGCCCAGGCCGAATGACCCTTAGAGGGTCTGGCTCAATGAGCAAAGAATGCAATGCCTGTCTTGGGGAGAAACGTGTGGCTTTGGGGGCTCTAAGACAACAGCACAAGGGTCTCATTGGCTCTCTTCATCCTATTCCAGGATCTGCCTACAGACTGGTTTGCTACTTTACCAACTGGTCCCAGGACCGGCAGGAACCGGGAAAGTTCACCCCTGAGAATATCGACCCCTTCCTGTGCTCTCACCTCATCTACTCATTTGCCAGCATCAGTAACAACAAGGTCATCATCAAAGACAAGAATGGTGCGATGCTCTACCGGACCATCAACAGTCTCAAAGCCAAGTCAGTAGGACGGGGTGGAAGCACCCTGGTGGGCTTGGGGGAGGGAAGTTAGTCTGAACTGGGCCTAAGACCTACTGTCTCATTCATTCGTTCAATCATATGTACTTCTTTGGTATAATTCTGATCCTGACTGTTCTTCTCACCAGTGCCTCGTCCCTTCACTGAACTTAACCTTTAAGCAGCCAGGCGCTGCTTGTCCGTACTCCTCACATCAAGAATTCTACCTTTTAGGCAAAGGTTTCCCTGGCAGCCAGAAAAGAAATAATCAGCTTATTCTTCTACTCCAGGAATCCCAAACTGAAAGTTCTCTTGTCCATTGGAGGGTACCTGTTCGGTTCTGAAGGGTAAGACCGCATCTCTAGTTTTTGTTACGTAATTTCCAATCATTGCCACTTTTCCTCCTGAGAAGAGATGTAAGTGCTGAACTAGACATTGAGAGGCCTTTCCTTGGCCGGGTGGCAAAACTGATCTGAGTTTGTCACAAGTAGAAGCATAGTACTAGGTTTTCTGATGTCTTCGAAGGAAGCCTTCAGGAGTTTAACACAATCCCAGACACTTAAGACCTGCAAGAAACTGAGCCACGAGCAATATTCAGTAAATTCTAATTATTTACATGAATACTTTTCACCGTATGGACTATGGGGAGATGATTTTGGTTCAGAAGTACAATTTTTTTTAATCACTTGAGGGTTTGACTTTGAACCATGAGGTGGGTTGTGTGGGTTATTTCTACTTAAAAACACAGCTTGGCCTGCAGCTGTCAGTGGACTGCAATATCCTGGGCCATGGCTGTGCAGGCAGATGGCCTGAGAACAAGAACAGCAGAGGACACAATCTGCTCTGCTTAGAAACAAAATAGCTATTGATACAAAGCATACATTGTAACTTGTATTTTCTATTCACACTAAAATGATATCCTCTTTACATCAAGAGCTAAATAAATGCAAATATGTAAGGATGAAAGCCATATTTTTCAGTCTTTAGCTAATTAATTAGTTAATCTAATTTTGAATCTCTTCTGGTTTAAAGTGCTAACGTTTTTAAAAGTTCAGAGATCTTAAACTAAGCCAGCAGAGTCTTTCAGTTTTCACGGAAGTCTGACAGTACACGTTACTCATGCAGCCTGTCAGCCAGTTACAGCTGGGGTAGCCGTAGAAAAGAAGTAGATGCAAAAGACCTATGCAGATTTCTGCAACAGATCAGGCTACTTAACTTATTTGGTTCTATGTTGAGCTCATTGTGAACAATTATGAATGGGTTTCCATGGTAACTATCCTTCGAATTCTCAAATTCTCTGTCCTTCCTAACACTTGCTTAAGTTTTCATTCATATAGAAATGTCTTCATTCATTCATTCTTGCATGCATTCATTCATTCAATTCAATAATTTATTGAGTGCCTATCGTGTACCAGTGTAGAGGTTAAAAGTAGGGCTTTGGAGATAGACACATTTGGTTTGGATTTCCCTTTAGACATATGCAAGCTGTGTGACTTCAAGAAAGTCATTTAACAAGTCTCAGGGTTTTTTTTAACTATATAATGAGAATAATAATAGAAGCTGCCTCAGGGTGATGTTGTAAGAACACATTGTGTATGCAAACTGCTTAGCACAAAGTGCCGATGTGCAATAAAGCCTCGATGGTTGCAGTAATCATTGTTATGTTATTATTGTTATTATTAGCATGCTGGGCTTTGTGCCAGGTGCTGTGTAGAATACCGAAATATGTTCAACACACAGAGTTGCTTCTAAGGAGCAAATTAGTACATTTCCTAAAATTGGAGGCACTTGCCCAGAGGCTCAGGCGCGATGGCTGCCTCATTATTGTGAGCACTTTGAAATGCAAGAGAAAAGCCAGAGATCTGTTTCTACCATGATTTTCTGATACTGGGCTAGTTTCTTGCTACCTGCTACACTGTGTAGCTAAGATACATACAGGAACCAAAATCTCAATTTAACACATTCACTGCCACCAAAAAAAAAAAAAAAAGGAGAAAGAAAGAAAGAAATTTTTTCCCTGAGGCCACAGTGTTTTATTAGGAAAATAGAATAAAAACTTCGAAAACAAAATGATCCCAAAATATGCATCAATAAAAAACTAGTATAAAAACTTGAAAATTAGTAATGTAAAAAGTAAGGTGAAAACTTGAAAAATAGTTCGTAACTCACGTGGCAGTTAATGTGTTAATACCGACGGAAACAAAATTAATTCAAGACTCTAAGTATGCCTGGCAGTGGGAGGTAGGAAGTGACACAACTCAACGGATACGTCCCCAGGAAAATACTAATACCTCATCTACAGCTTCGAATTTTAAATGCTATTGGTGCCTTCCGTATGAGCAGCTGAGAATCAACTTCATGGCTTAAGAATTCTAGTTCAGACAAAAGCCCTTGAGGAGTTGCTGTTTTCCAATAACGCTTTTCATCAGAAGCCCTAGAGGTGGGAAGATGGGGTTCCTGTTTGTGACTAGGTAGCTTGTTTGGGGAACATGAAGTTGCTGAAGTCTAGCTCTGTTTTTATGGTGCTTTCCTAAGTGTGATCACTTTGAGGCACATGAAGCAGTATTAGCATCTTCAATCCCATTTAGAGGTGGCCAGACTGGAACCCAGAGAGCTGGTAATGACAAAGTGACCACCAGAAAGGACTCTGACCTGGGGATTGAACCCACATCTCTTAGGATCACTAAGCCCACCACACTGCAAACTGTTTTCCCAAGGTTGTAAAGTGTTAAAGAAATCCAAAGCTGGACAATATTTAAAGCAGTAAAAGCAGATTTTATTCAGGAACTATTTCAATAGGGGAAAAGACACCTCAGTATAGTACTGGGTTCAATTCTGAATACAGCAAAAGCAAGTACAGCCAGTAAGCATGTTGGGGAATGGGGGGATGGAAAGTTACTAGGAGGAAACATTAGGGCCAGGGGGGTTCTTGCCAAGCTGACTCAACAGGATTCTTGCTAAAAGCTGGTCAGAGTGATCAGATATCACCTGGAGGTGGTGGGGAGCGAAGAATTTTGTAAGATACTGAAGGTGATCAGATACGAAGGGAGGGGGATTCTCGTTAAACTGATACCTGGAGTCTTATGAAAACTGGACTTTGCAAAGATGTGCCCAGAAGCATAAGGTCGAGGTCTAATTGAGAAGAGGGCTCAGAAGAGCTCGTCTAAAGTTTGGTCAAAGCAAGAGTCTATGTCAAAGGTGGCTCCATCACCCTGTGGGAAGTCTGCCGAGACCCCAATCTTCTTTTACCTGACCTGATCAATTTTCTGGCCCAACAATCCTTCTTCCCATCTGTTTGAAAAGGGGCAGGGATTGGGATATTAATAGACAGTAAGTGAATATTGGGGAGAGGAAGATTACTTCAAGATTTCTGTGAAAAATGTGTTATGGGTATTGCTTGTTCTTTCCAAAAACCACTTTTAAATTGCTTCTCCCCAGGTTCCACCCTATGGTTGATTCTTCAACATCACGCTTGGAATTTATCAACTCTGTACTCCTGTTTCTGAGGAACCATAACTTTGATGGCCTGGATGTAAGCTGGATCTACCCAGATCAGAAAGATAACACCCATTTTACTACACTGATCCATGTAAGCCATACAACATGGTATACCCTGTGCCTTTACCATGCAGAATCCATGACCACACAGAACAGAAAAGGAAGAGATTGGTTCTGCTTGGAAGACACAGCCCCTGCCCTTCAGAAGCACCCACTGATGGGGGAACAGCCCCTGTTCCTAGTGTAGGGAAGGAACAACATCAAGCAATGGAGTCTCATGATGAACATCACCAGAATAAAGCAACATCCATACAAAAGAGTACGGGGCCATAGAATTTCCTGAGCACTGAGATTGTCTCATAGATCAGATCGATCAGAAAATCTATCAGGGGGAAACACAAATAGTTCTTTCCTGAGTACAGTGAGGATGGGGTCCTCCTGCCTGATGTGGAGGCTTCCTGAGCAGATACAGGCATGAAGCATGCCCATGTGGAAGGGGGAGGAAAGGGTTGATATCTACCATCTAATGTGGTTCTAGAAATTTCGTGGATTTCAGACAAGAAGCATAGCACTGTACTCTGGGAAGAGGAATCTGACATCTTGTTCCCTTGTTTTTCATAGGAGTTAGCAGAAGCCTTTCAGAAGGACTTTGTAAAATCCACCAAAGAAAGGCTTCTCTTGACTGCAGGCGTATCTGCAGGGAGGCAGATGATTGATAAGAGCTATCAGGTCATGAAACTGGCAAAGTGAGTACGTCAGAGCACCTCCTCCATCCCACTGCCTCCAACCTGGTCCATGCAAATGATACAAAGCCGTATGTCTGAGGGATCAAGTGTCGTGAGAGGGAGGAAAGGCCACTGTCATATCCTTGCATCATTCAGCCAGGAACAACTTCTTCAAGGATGTTTAATCCTCCTAATAGCATTCAAAGCCCAAAACAATTACTGACAGTTGTTTCTACCACTGTTTATCATAGAATCTCTTCCTTTGCTTTTGGCACTTTAGAGAACTGGATTTCATCAACCTCCTGTCCTTTGATTTCCATGGATCTTGGGAAAAGCCCCTTGTCACTGGCCACAACAGTCCTCTGAGAAAGGGGCAGCTGGACAAAAGGTCAAGCTCTTACTACAATGTGGTGAGTGGTGTGGGGACCACAGGGCCCCGGCTGGGGGAGCGGCTCGGAGGGTCCAGCACCACTGGAGTTACTTCTGTCTTGCACTAAGGAGGAGCTATGTGCCCAGGAGGGACTTGAGTAGCCCCAGGAGCGAGGGAGTACAGGAGAAATGCTTTGACCAGGCATCAGTAAAGTGTCACCTGGAAAATATCAGAAGACCTGGCAGTTAGTTGGCATGCCTAAAGCTCTGTCCCTGGACCAGGGTGTTCTACATCCAAGTCTTCTGAATTGTCCATCTTCCATACATTTCCTGGCACCCACACAGGTGTACAGAACTTGTACCATCTTGTGTCCATCAATATTCCCTATTTAAATTGATCTTCAGAACAACCCCATGAGGTTGGCTGGGTAGGAAGCATCATTCCCACTTCATAGAAGATGAAACAAGCTCGGCAGAGGCCACAACTGCTCAAGGTCATCTAATGTGAAGTTCCCGAAAGGTGGTGGGAAATGGAAAGTCCAAGAAAAAATTGTTGTTGCTATTGTTCTGGTACATGTATCTGGATGTGTATTCCTAGTATTTTGCGAGAAAAAAGTATTGTCTGAGTTGCTTGTTTCCAGGCCTCCACATTTGAAGTTACAAAACTGGTTAGCTCAAAGCTAAATCTCCTAATTTCTAGTTTGGGGTTTTCTAGGACTCCACGTGGCTGAGTTATTCAGCTGCCCTCATGCCTTCGCACTGTAGGATTTCTGTAGGGATGAGGAGATCTTCTTTAACCCCCTATTGTGTTCTGGAAGGCAGGAAGGTCAAAGCTAGCTTCTTACCTCCCAACCTGTCCCTTTGGGTCCAAGGTCATTGTGAGGCCTCACAGAGTAGGAGTCTGACAGCCACCTTCATCAGTAAGCACAATTAGCCACGGTGTAGACAAATTCCGTAAGCAATTGACTCAAAGCAGAAAGAAAGGTGATAACTTTGGTTTCATGTTTTCTAGGTCCCTTGCCTGATTACTTTTGTGATCCATTGTCCAGTTTCTTTCACAACTTAGAAAAAGCTGAATGAGTCTCTTACTGCTGAAGAGCACTAAGTGCATAGAACAAACACTTGGGTCCCTGTAGGACTGCCCAAACTCAGATACAGAAAAGGAATCAAGTCACCTCTGTGCAGTTTGGGATGGAGGCTAAAAAAGGCCAGACACCTTTCTTTCCCCATACCCTGGGGCTCAGTCTATCTTCCCTTTCTAGGAATATGCTGTGGGGTACTGGATACATAAAGGAATGCCCCCAGAGAAGGTGGTCATGGGCATCCCCATGTATGGACGTTCCTTCACACTGGCCTCTGCAGAATCTGCTGTGGGGGCCCCTGCCTCTGGTCCTGGAGCTGCTGGCCCCATCACGGAGTCTCCAGGCTTCCTTGCCTATTATGAGGTACCTGGAACTTCCCTGTGCCCTCAGCTGCCTGCCATGCCTGGGTAGGGGTTTCAGCGTCAATCTCACAATAGTAGAGCATGTCCTGTGTTGCGAAGGTGGAAGCACAGAGTACTAGTGGAACTCCTAACTGGGGCGGGGGTCAGAGAATGCTTCCTGGAGGAAGTGAGATAGGCTGAACTCTGAAGAGGAGATGGAGCTAGCCAGGAATGGGGATGAGCAGCGGAGGGAATGGGAGATTGAAAAAGGGAGAGTGCCCCAGCTTCCTGACCTGAGCAACTAAGTGAATGGCAATGCCATTTACAGAGATAGGGAAGACAGGAGGGGGAGCGGACTGGGCACCTGTGGGACATACAGATACCAAGCAAGACGTTGAATATATGGGTTTGGATCACAGGAGGCCAGTCTGCACTAGAGAGGTAGATTTGAAAATTTCAGCACAAAGGTGGTATTTGAAGCTACAGTGTACAGTGAGAAGTGAATAGGGCCCAAGACAAACCCAAGGACCTTCTGCACCTGAGGGGTGTGCAGAGGAACAGCAGCTCATTAAGGAAACTGATAAGGAACGACAAGAGGGGTAAAAGGAGCCCATACAATTCCGTGCCAAAGGGCTTAGAGAAGGAAGAGTTTCAAAAAAGAGGGAGTGGTCAAATGTGTCGTATTCTGCCCAGAAGTTAGATAGATCACAGCGCTGACAATTAAAGTTGTTCAGCTGATGAAACCATCATTTCTGTCTGCCCCTCCACCTGGTGAATTTTTTTTTTAAAGCATAGAGGAAACTAGAAACCTGAAAATAATTCAACCAACAGAAACTCTTGGGACACCCTCATATTCCAAATACTGGGTACTGTGAGAGCTAGAAATAAGTGGTTCTCCATCCTTGCCTCAAAGGGCTTATTGTCAATGTAGGAAGGATGTAGAATACAAATATAACTAATTAAATGAGAGTTTAAAAACAAGACAACTATAATATTTCATAAAATCACAGCAGCATTGCAAAGCAAGATGTGATTAAGTGACCAATGAGTGGTATAGAGGGACATGAGATCAGAGGTGGGTGACTGGGGAAGGATCCGTGGAAAAAGAAAGATTTGTGTTGGGCTGTGAAGGATGGATAGGCATTTGATCAGGTCAAGAAAAGAATATCATCCTATATCCCGGCCTCCCTTTGGAGTCCTAGCCTGACCTCTCATTGTGGGTGTGAGCATGCCCTGAGCTCATTCTGGGTGACTTGGTACCCACTGAAGTAGCTGATCAGTGTAATGCTCAATTTTCCCCTCACCTCACACACAGAAATGATTGACACACCATCAATTCAGTTAGCAAGAAGAAAGGGGTACAGGTCATTATAGGAGTCCTCATTGAATCTCAGACTGCCTGACATATTAGAGGGGGGAGAGAAGCTGCCCCATCCTTGGGTAGTTGTAGGTCAATAGTAAGGGACAAGAGAGATCATTGCTCAGAACCTGCTGGTAGGATTTTAATATGAACCACTGGATATGCACTTTCTCATCTCATGGAAAGTTTAATTTGATTGTTCAGTTTGTCTCCCTAGGTCATTATAACTTTCACAAGTTGATATTTGCTTAAATGTTCAACTTTTATTTTCTGGCTTCTTTGAAGTAAGCATGAGTGTAGATTATCCAAAAAGTGTAAATAATCCAAAATGAATTTTCTATGTGATGTTGAAATGCATTTTTTCACTGAAGATTTGTCCTTTTTAGCAGCTCTTCCTTATGCTAACAGAAAGAGAAAGTAGCTGATGATAGAAGGGGGCATCCCAGGACAGGACACATTGGGAATGGGAGGCACAGAGGGGGAGTAATAGGATTGAAGCGGGGATAAGCTACAAGCTGGGGAAGGTGGTGATGGTCATACTTCATGTTTGTAGAGTGCTTCCCTGTTTTCAAAAGAATTTTTAACATATATTATTTGATTCTAACAATAATACTGTAAGATAGGGATGTAGGCGGCATTATGATAGTTATTTCCATTTTACAAATGAAGAAATGAGAAGCTTTATTGGCCAGTGCAGGTAGGAGATCAGAACTCAAGTCTTTTCTGACTTCTAGCTGCTGGCAGCTCCTTCTGAGGAAGCCTTGGCATGAGCAGTTTCTGGTTGTTAATCTTGGGCCACCCATTCTGTACAATGTACTGGGTCATTTCTCTCATTGTCTGATCCTTGGGATAAAGTTTCTGATATTTCCTCCAGTCCCCTAGTGGCTCACCTGTCCTGTCTACTCATCAGGTTTCAAGAAGAGCCCATCACTGACTCTCTTGCTCCCCTTTCCCCCACCAGATCTGCCAGTTCCTGCAACAAGCCAAGGTCACAAGGCTCCAGGACCAGCAGGTTCCCTATGCAGTAAAGGGGAACCAGTGGGTGGGCTACGATGACATGGAAAGTGTGGAGGCCAAGGTAGGTAGGCAAGAGCCTCTGGGACAATGGGATACTTCTTTGGGTGGGGAATGGGGGTTATGTGGTAAAATACTCCATGTTGAAAGAGAGAAGCTCCTGGGGTCCCATCTCTAGGATGGGATCAGCAGCCTCTGTAGCCCAAGTCTAGTAGTGACTCTAAGCCACACCTGTGAGCACCTGCAGCACAGGCAGGAGAGGTGGAAAGGATGCAAGAAAGAATTGAGAATAAGTGAAGTGAGGAGTGGAAAGAAGGGAGGACCAAGAAGAAGGGAGAGGGAACAAAGGAGACATTGGTGCCTGTATAGGTTATCCACCTTGTCAGTTATCTCAGGACAAACCCTTCAGCCCTTCTCATGGATTACCTATCTAGGAGGCACCAGATTTCTAAGCCTACCAGTTCTTAGACCTTGGTAAGACATCCGTGTGCCTTTGAGGATGAGGGCAGGAAGCAGGCATAGTGTAATTTACAACCCAGGCCACTTGTGTTGCTAAGGGTTTTTTAGTTTCTTCCCTTATCCTGGAGAGTTTTCACAGCCTCCAAGAATGTTGGATTTCAAATGTGGTGACTCCATGAACTAGAATGAGAGGTAGCTAATGGTGGGTAGCCCTCTCTCTCCCTGAGCAACCTTTCCCTTCAGGGAGTCTCCATAAAACCCATAAGTCTGCTGCTGTATTCTAAGCTCAAACCCTCAACTGAACTTGGTCATCGGCATGTAAGGTCCTCTTCTAATCCCTGTGTGTCCCTCTGTGTCTCCCACAGGTCAAATTCCTAAAGAATTTAAATCTGGGAGGGGCCATGATCTGGTCTATTGACATGGATGACTTCACTGGCAAATCCTGCAGCCAGGGCCCCTACCCCCTTGTCCAAACTGTCAAGAGAAACCTTGGCTCCCTATGAAGGTATCAGAGTCTGAGGCTGGGGCTGGAAGTGGGCAGAGAGCTGGGCACAGCAGGACACAGGAGACGGGGGAAATCACCTTTACATATTTGAACTGATCCTTTCTCATGCTCCTTAGGATCTTTGGTCATGTTTTCTTGGCTGGTTCTGCCCTTTTGGTAGGCTACCCATAGACTTTCAAAATAGTAATAATATTAATAAATTTTAGCCCCCATTTATTGAACACAGTATGAGCCAAGGGCTTTCTTTACATGTATAGTGGGGATAAATATTAACTCCAGCACAATTCTTGGTTGCAAAAACATCAGCCTGTTTTAATATTCTAAATCACAATAAATCTGATTCTATGTCCTCAAGCCACTAGACTGATGAGAAATCCAATCTCAGTGATTACCTAATGCTCTCCCATTAAGCTTACCTACAGTCAATCTTACTTAGCCTAGACATCTGGGAGATCCCAAGGTTATTAGAGATATGCTCTTGCTCAAGCCTCCCTGTTACCTTGAAGGCCAGAGGATTTGCTGCTGCTCCATCCCTGGACCCCAAGGTTCCTAGGTACAATGTAAATCCTCATGTGCCGGTGAAGGCTGTTGCTGACCAACCAGCCATGCTGCAGTCCATGGGTTCTAGAGCAGACAATGGAGGAGCAGGGGACTGGGGCTCATTGCAGACAGACAACTCAAGAGGACTGGCTGTGTTATCCTGGAGAAGAGGCCAGAACTGTTTGAAAATACCTGGCTAGATGATTGGGTAGCAACCCTCCAGCTCTGAGCATCCATGATTAGTAGCTTGATTCAGGCCTCAGTTTACTGAGTTGGGCTTTGAAATAGTCTTCCTTTTGTTTCCAGGCTTAACTTGCCATGGAACAGGCAAGGTGACCTTGCTGCCTGGAGCCTGCTCCCTCTCTGGGAATTTTTGTGTGGGATTCTTGTGCCAGGTTGGCCTCCAGATCGCTCTCTTCCAAGCCTTCCCTGACTTTCTCTCAGACCTTGCACTGGGCCTGGCTTTGTTTTCCTGCAGCTGTTGACATAGTGCCCTGAAGCACAATAAAAAAAACTCTCATTTTGCTCCAGCAAATGTGTCCTCATTTGTACAGTCGTCGAGTCTGTAGTATCAGGCTGTCCCTCTCCTACTATTTGTGGTGTCCAGAGGTAGGGTACAAATGGAGGCCTGCAAGACATATGTTTAAATATTAAAAAGAACTAACCTACTGTGGAAATATAACTTACACTCCAACATTTACAAACATGACTTCACCACAACCTAGAAGATCAGAGTCGGAGAATTTAGAATTCTCAGACTACTTGGAATTCCACACCAAAATGTAGCAGCACGTGCCCTCAGCTCCCAGCCCACAGACAATCCTCTTCTCTCCCCACCCTCAGCTCTGTCTTGCAGAGCAGGGCCTCATGGTCATAGCTGTGGACATCTCAGGCTTTGCATTCAAGCTTCATCTACATCCTACCCTCACCCCCAGCACACACACATGCACACGCACACACACACACACACACACACACACACACACAGCCTCTGGGCTAAGCATGTGCACACCAGCATTTGTGGTCCACCCTCAATGACGACAGACCCAGAAAAAAGTCCTGTACAGGCCCTGAAAGTGGGCACAGACTCTGCGGGCTATTTGGGTGGAAATCCCGGGTATCTGGATCATGGTCTAGAAGAGGATGGATGTGAGCTCCAGAGGGATGTGCCCCTAGCCCTGCAGTCTCCTTATCTCGTGGGGAGGGGTGCAAGTGGCCAGAGGGAAACCCTCCAAAGCAAGGGTCAGCAAACTATGGCCTATGGGTCAAAACCAGCCCACTGCCTGTTTTTATAAATAAAATCTTATTGGAACACCGCCATGTTCAGTTTGTTTACATATTGTCTGTGGCTCCTTTCTGTTTACAAAGGCAGTGTTGAAAAGTTGCGACAGAGACAAGTATGGCTTTCAAAGCCTGAGATATTTACTATCCGGCCCCTTATAGAAAAGTTTTCCAACCCTTTTTCTAAAGTGTGGTGCCCACAGCAAGGACCTCTCTTGTGCAGGTCTAAGGCTGTTTCTGGGGTCAGACACCTTAATTTTAGGATGAACTGTTTTCCTCCATTCTTCCACTTCTCTTTCAATCTTTACCTTCTAGAAAAATCATTTTTATCCTACCCTTTGAGTAACACTTTTTTCATGCATATATTTAATCCTCGCAGCTTGTGAAATAGGTTGTAATTAGCCCAGTCTTCAGATCAGCTAACTGGGGCATGGTGTATGGGCATGTATATCTGACAAGCGGCAGTGACTAGATTGAATCTCAGAACGTGGCAGCACCAGCATTTCTGTGGAGTGGGGGATTAGGGGTGGCTACATGATCCAAAGGGACAGGGGGTAGGAATACCAGATTTGTTTCACAACTGCTTCGAATATCCCCTTATGAAAGAAGCCCCAGAAGTACACACCAAAGACAGGGAGTGACAAGCACTGATGGATACCAGGGGCAGTTAGTCCCCAAGGTCGTCCCGAATGCCACTCCAGTGCTCAGATCTTCCCACTACAAGATACACATTTCTTGGGGCATGTCTCTGGCTTCCTAACTCTGGTCAGTCCTTTGCTTCCCATTGTAATCAAGTTCTCAAGAAGCAGAAGAGCAGAGTAATTAAGAACACAGTCTGGAGTCAGATTTCCTTAGTTCACAGACACCGCTTTGTCATTAATGTACCAGCTGTGTGACCTGGGACGTATTATTTACCTTTTCTGTGCGCCAGTTTTCTCATTTGTAAGATGGGGATTACAAGATTACCTATCTCTCAGAGATATGATGGTTAAGTAAGTTAGTATTTGTAAAGCACTTGAGCTAGTGCCTGACACATCACGAACATCATTTGTGTTTGTTGTAACTTCTATTAAAAGGAAACCACTTGATCCAGCAATCCAACTACTGGATATTTGTCCAAAGAAAAAAAAAGACACCTGCACACAAGGTTTATAGCAGCACAATTTACAATTGCAAAGAAGTGGAAACAACCCAAGTGCCCATCAATACATGAGTGGATTAATAAAATGTGGTATATGTATACCATGGAGTACTACTCAGCCACAAAAAATGGGGAACTAATACCTCTTGCATTATCTTGGATGGAGCTGGAGCCCATTCTTCAAAGTGAAGCATCACAGAAATGGCAAAATAAGCATCACATGTACTCACCACTAAATTGGTACTAATCGATCAACATTTATGTGCACGTATGGACGTCACGTTTATTGGGTGTCAGACACGTGGGAATGGGGAGGAGGGGATGGGTAAATTCACACCTAATTGATGTGGTG